>PVJX010008794.1:0-63810 GCA_004027295.1 Dolichotis patagonum
TTTGTAACTTTTGGAATGGTAATGCTTATTTTGTGCCTTTGCATTTCAGAAATGTTTAACCTTGTTTCACTTGTATAGGGGGTTACAGTTAAGAGTTTGCCATAGATATCGGAGGAGACTTGGGACTTGGACTTCTCAGCAATGCTGAAAATGTTAGGACTTTGGCAACTCTTGGAGATGGACTAAATGTCTTTTGTATAAAGGTTGTACATGAGTCTTTGGGGGCCAGGGGTGGAGTGTCATGATTTATGTCAGTGGCCCCCAAGCCTCATGCCTTTGCATTATGCATTTGTGATTGGTTCATTGTCTAGGGCTTGGATTGGGGGTGTGAATGCTACACTGGCCTAGGGGTGGAGCCAGGATGTGATGTAATGGTAGGAAGAAGGCGTGTGTCTCTCTCTCTCTCTCTCTTGCCGGTTCCCGCTTGTGGTTTGCAGCCGCCATGAATTGCGGCCCCGCCATGCCACCCTGCCTTGGAGCCAACTGAGTATGGACTGAAACCTCCAAAAACTGTAAGAAATAAACTTTTCCTTTCCCAACTTTGGGCATCAGGTATTTTGTCTCAGCGATGAGTAAAAAGTAACTAAGACAGTGAACAAGCCCAGGTTCCACCTACAGAAAGCAGACAGACCAGTCAGGAGGGAGGTGTGAGCCCTCAGACCAGCACGATGGAGTGTGATTGCAACACAGTGGGGTGGGCAGTGACTGTCTTGTGGCCTTGAAGAAGAGGCTTCTACATGAGCTGGGGAGAGAAGAGTTTCTGGAAGAAGAAGTGCCAAAAAGGTAGCCAAAATCTTAACCCTGTCTGAGTTACATTTTACTTGAAAATACATTTACAGGGCCAGGGATATAGCTCAGCGGCACAGCACCTGCCTGGTAAATGTGAGGTCGTGAGCTCAATCTGCAGTACAAAAAAAAAGAAGAAGAAAAAGAAAATACATTTACAGAGGCTAGATCTTAATCTATGTTTCATAAGCCATTTGTGCTACTTGGATTCGTTAAAGCTAGATCATTGTGTCACAGATTGATTGTCACTAAAATTAGTGGATAAGATAAACTTCCTATGACAGATACAAGGAACAAAGTTTCCTGCAAAAAATATTCGAATGTGTTTTCCTTAGCATAAAGTAATGCTTAGGATTACTATGTTACAAGATTTCTTTTTTTTTTTTTTTTTTTTTTTTTTTTTTTTGGTACCGGGATCGAACTCACAACCTTTTGCTTGCCAGGCAGGCGCTTAAGCCACTGACCTAAATCTCCAGCCCCAAGATTTCTCATGTTACAGTAAAGTTCTTGTCCTTCTTTGGCACAATTAAATGGGTAACTAGCAAGTCAATATCCATGACAAGAGTGATATTAGGGCAGAATTAAATTTTGATTTAATTTGGAATTTATAACAGGTATTTAAACATTTACTAACAAGATGTAAGAACTGACTTTAGGACCTGTTTTCTCAAAGCCCCTAGACCAACAAACTCATCTGCCAAGGTTCCTCATTAATAACTGCTAGTTGAGGCTGGCTGCCTCTTGACTTAGTTACACTTTTTTGTCTCATGTTTTATATTGTTTCCACACTATACTACTGTACATAATTCTGAAATTTTCTTTTCCACTCAGAGGTTTTTAAAATTACTTTGGCCCCATAAAGGTAACAATAACTCTTTTACTTTTACTTATTTATATTATTTTATCATTTAAAAGTTTCAGTTTATATACTTACTTTCCTAGTAATACTCACTTTGATTTTTAGTTTTCTGCCATTCCACAAAATGCTACAAAGAACATTTTTGTACATGTTCTCTTGTCTGGAAATTTCTGTGGAGCAACTGTTACCAAATTTGGAAGACCCCAAAAAACTCACATGAGAAAATTCTACACAGTGCAGTGAAGTTTAATGCGGGCACATTTTTCTGTCAACTTTGAGACTGATGATGTCACCACATGTGGTCTCTGGAAAACTCCACTGTACATTTGTGAGAAATTAAGAATTTAAAAAGCAAGTAACCCTCTGCTATTCTTTGAAATTAGGTTTGAGAATCTCCTGAAAGGGTCTCAGCAGTGCTGAGGGTTCACCAGCCCACACTTTGAGAATGGCTGCTCTAGGGTGTATATGTACCCCAGACTACAAATGCTAGATTGTAGCATCTGAATCTCGTTAGATTCACTGACATTTGCCCAGTTGCTTTTCAAAAGAATTGTGCCAGTTCACACTTAATCAGAAAAGTATGAGAGTTTTTAACTGTTCCACATATTTATCAACAATTTGAATTGGCAGACTTCTTAATTTTGACAATCTCATGTTGACCTGAGTGTGACCTTTTTGTTCTTGTAATGTTAGAATAACAGTAGTATGGGCAAGTCACTGATTTTACTCTTGTGAAAAAAATTCCTGTTGACTTATAAGCCCTTAGCTGATGCATTTAAATATTTGTCAGCATTTACACACTGGTGAATGTAAAGCACTCGTACAACAATAAAATGCTTCAGCAAAAATTTAACAATGAAACAACAGAGCATTCTTCTCCACTACCCTCACTCTGCCTCCCTTTATCCTTCTACTCAGTTGGTGAATAAAAAGATAAAAGCATATTTGAAAAATACTACAACGTCAAAAATATTTTTTTACTTATCCCCTCTTGGACACTGCCCATAAGTATCCACTGCCACCCTGTCCCCCAGCCCACTCCCCTGAAGTTGGAAGCAGATGATTTGCTCTCCCGAAAGAGCAGCAAATCCGTTGCCTTGGTAATATCTCATTACTAAGGCAACCAACTTGGTGCATCAGTGTGAATCCCAATTTTAAAATGTAATTATGCCAAGATATGTGCATATGTTTGAGATTTACTTGAAAGAAATCTGTTCTACTTTGGAAGGAAAAGATTTCCTATGTTAAATGAAAGAAAAGGGGAAATACTGCCTTTATTCTTGTGAGTTTAAATATACCTTTCTTGAACCTCCAGTATTCAGTAAAACAGCTTGCATTGGTTTCTCCCTCATCACTTTTTTTTTTTTTTAAACTCAAGATGTTCCCTTTCCAAGACCCTTCTCTCTGGAGACCTGTCACTCATAATCCAACAGCTGTTGTCTCCATGGCAACACTTTCTGGCCCCTATAGGTGGCGGCAGGGAAAAAAGGAAAGGGGAGAAAAACATAGCTGCGTTTTCATTTCACATTTCTTTTTTAATTGCTGCAAGCTCAAGAGGTTCTCTTTGTAAGGAATTAATTAGTGAAAGAGAAGTGATTCAGTGAGTAGATGTTTACATTAAAACTTTTGGGCAGTTCAGTGAAGAGTGGTAATCCAGACAAATGAAAGATCTTGTAGATAAGATTTATATAATCAAAAGTGTATCTGAAAAAAAAAGACTATTGCAGAGGTAGCTAAAGATGTGCATACCATACCAGATAAAATACCATTGAATCACTGCAAGGCAATTAATTTGGCTTCCTCTGCAGCAGAAATTATTGTTTAAAAATAAAAAGGTATATTTGGGTGCAGGGAGTATTTAGTTTAATTACAACCTTATTAAATAAGCCTATTAAATCATGAAATCCTTGCAACTTATTAAATTTCTTGCTTATTGTAGTTACCAGGAAGCTCAGGGCTCAGATTTATATTCAACTCCGGGAACCACCCTTAGTTTGGGATTTCCAATGTAACTGTTTCCTTACCTCCCTGTTCTTACTACCTGTCTGTCCTCCTTTTATTCTACCTTGGTAATTCAATTATCTGTGTAGCTTTTTTGTAAGTTCCCTTTGGCCCTTTTGGAAATAATTAGGTAACAGATGTTCGAAAGCAAAGATCAAAATATTTTATTGTAATGGCCATTTATTGCTTAGTTGAAAGCACTGATATTTAAAGTATTACCCAAAAAAGGTTTTGTGGTTTTTTTAAAGTTGCTGAGAACCAAACTAGGCAAGTACCTAGCTACATTAGCTTCACACCCAGTCCAAGGTTGGTTCTTAAAACTGATATTTCTAAAAAGAAGAGTATTTTCTAAAGTATATGATTTAGCCATATATTTTATTAACTAATAAGAATTTAACTGATTACTAAATTAGATATGTAATGGAATATAAAAGTGTATGTACTACAGTGGTAAGGCTTATTTTTACTTACTATAGCAAATAGTATAACTACCAGGAGATCTAAGTATATCAGAAATCGGTCACATTCTTTGTCATTGCACTTTTCAACATACTCTGCTAGGGCTGGACATCAAGTTTTGCTAACTAAAAAAAAGTTTATGAAATATTCAACATGTTCTGAGAAATGTATCATTATTCATTACATCTACAGAGCATCCTGTTTTTCTTAATGAGAAGACACATAATGGCTTCAAGCTTCTTTTTTTATTTCAGCAAGTGCAGAATATGAATACCTTTAATATTTGAGAGGTCCTTCCAAAGAAATGAGATAAAAACTTAATTAGAAAACTGAGTAAAAACGCAGTCAGTCCACAGAAAACAGAAACTAGTCAGAAACTGTATTTTTATCTAACATATACATAGTTTTGGTTTTTTTTAAAATCATACACCGTGTTCTCTTAGTACACTGTAAGTAGGCAAGAACTTTTTGGAGGATAGTTTGGCAAAGTGTTTCAAAGACAACCTAAAAATTGTGTTTAATTCTAATCCAAAAGTTATTCTTTAAGAAAGTAATATAATTCTTAAGAATTTCATTTGCATCATTTGTAATGAAAGTGGGAAATAATGGAGAATCTTAAATGTTAAGAAATTAATTATAGGGGATTTAGCTCAGTGGCTTAAGTGCCTGCCTGGCAAGTTCGAGGTCATGAGTTCGATCCCCAGTACAAAAAAAAGGAAATTAATTATATAAATTGTGATAATCTATGCAGCAGAAAACTATGTAGTTAACAATATGTAAAAAAAATTAGTAAAGCATCAAAAGTGTTCACAATAAATTATAAGTGAAAAATATGTTATAATATGTTCAATATAATTCTTTTTTAGCTATATTGTTAGTTCATGCACACATACCCATTATAACTGAAGTGGAAGCAATGAATCATGTGAGGGAACTTTATTCAAAATCAAAGAAAATTTAGGACTGTTTTTATTCAGTGGTTTTTGTCAGAAAGTCTTAATGTTGCTAAACATTACTATTCAAATTTAGTACAATAATGAGAGCCCATAATTTTTTAAAACTCTATTTTTAAATAAGACATTTACTAATTAGCTGTCCTGAGCAGATTTTATTATATTTGTATGGATAGGAAACCAGCCATTCATAGAAAATATGTTAGTGATAAATATCCTTGGGGAAATAAAAATATAATCAAGCACTTACAATTTAAATGCAACTTCAGGGGCCAGGGGTCTAGCTCAACAGCATGAGCCCCTGGCTGGCAAGCACAAGGTCGTGAGTGATCCCTGTTACTCCCAAAAAATTGAAAAAAATTTTTTAAAATACAGGTTTAAAGACAAAGCACTTTATTCATGAGTTTGTTATCCTTTAAGAACAACATACAACTGTAATCACATTATTTCAGCGTACAATTTTATTTAACAGATGGGGTTTGTATGTTTGCTTTGTTTTGCTTTGTGGTACTCAGGGTCAAACCCAGTCTCATACATTCTCGGCAAGCACTCGAACACTTTATTTTGAGACAGGCTCCTGCTAAGTAGCGCAAGCTGGCCTTGCACCTGTAATCCTCTTATCTCAGCCTCCTCAGTAGCTGGGATGACAGGTGTACACCACCACACCTGGCAAAGTAACAATTTTTATTATATATATTATGAAAAAAATTTTTAATTAAGGAAGGTAACATCACCTGTTACCTCACCACCAAAAATAACTGCTCTTCATGTTTTGCAATACATCATTCCAATCTTTGTCCAACTTCATCTTACACACACAAACACAGAGAGAAAGAGAGAGAGAGAATGAATCAAAATGTCCTGTGTGCATTGTTCATGGAGAAAATGAATCAAAATGTCCTGTGTGCATTGTCCATGGGTATCCCAGTATGAAAATTAGCAGCTATGGTCATCTTCCCCCAACCCACAGTTCTGTGTGATTTTCCAGGCATCCTTTTTTATCTCAAATCTGCACACCATTCCACTCTTGGCTTTAATCGTGTTGTTTTTCTGTTCAAAAACCCTTCAGTTGCTTTCCAAATTAAGACCAGGCTATTCCAGCACCTAACTCTAATCAGCTACATCTCCCATAATACCACAGGACAATATCATTGGTTTTTTGCTTTTTTTTTTTTTACTGGACCCTTAAGCATGTCTGCTTTTCACCTATATTATTTTATATATACTTTTGCCTTGTTTTCATCGTTCTTCAAATTATATTCCATCTCTCCATGAAAGTTCTTGAAATCAGATCAGTCTAAACAGTCATCTTTACTTCTTCACCAGGCCCCTTTGCAAGTTGTGTGTGGCTCTATGAAATAAGTTCAGTGGAGCCAAGAGCCATGAGCCCGCTGTTGGTTTTAGGATTCTGGTTTGTGGAAGACTGTAGGTCATCCTCAATTCCTTTATTCTCATTTGTTTTATCTGTAAGATGAGAGTGAGGGCGGCCCATCTGCCATAATCAACTTTGAGATGCATAGTGAGTAATTCGTTATCAATACAGTATTGATTGAGATTAATTATAAGCAGGAGTTGATTCGGTACTTTTTCTATAAAATGCATACTGACTTTATTGAGTGGGTGATACAGGAACAACTCAAGGATTCCGGGGAGCATACTGCACATGCAAATTCCGTGGAGAGTCATGGCATAGAACCTGTCAGCTAGATGATGTATAAGAACTCTGTAGCTCAAAAATTCGTATTGAATTTTGTAATTTCTCTAACTTATAACCAGTTTTTAACCTTATGCTGTCTATTAATTTTGCACATTTGCCTGACCTCTTCAACTAGTTGACTTATAACACTGAGGGAAGCATCCTTATACTTGCTTGTTTTCTGCATGGGGTCCCAGGATAATCTCCAGTACATGGTGGCCATGGGTAACATCTTATCAATAATATAATTATACACTTGATCTTGGCCAGAAGGCCAAGAAGCGATATAATCCTATTACCATGGCTCAATGCTAGGTAGTTCTGGATTTATAAAGTTTCTTACTAGCTATGTTGTGTGTGAAATCAATGATACTTATGAATGCCTATGAACTATTTATGTGCATTTAAATGAGATACCTTAGTAATACCAAGCAAGTGGAGTAATTAGTGGGCACAAGAGTTACTGTCAACTGGGAAAGAAGTTTTGACATTTTAATCTTGCCACAGATTAAATCACTAACTTCTGGGTAACTTGTAGACTCTACCACTGTACTGCCTAATCACAGAGACTTCTTGGCCTTAGTCAGCCATAGGTACTTGAGTTTTGATCCTGGCCCCAACTCTTACAGGATGGTACTTTTGGACCTCTCCATCCTCTATTTTCTCATCTATAAAGGGGAAATGAAATAGCACCTCAGAGTGTACTTGTATTAGATGAGTTAATATATTCAGTGTACTGTAACACTCGCTAAGTACTGTACAATGTATTTATTGTTTTTATTAATGCTCATATTATTGGTTTGGATTTGTATCAGTAAACTGTTCCCACAGTTATGCTACAAAGCATCTCTATGAGTATTCTAGGGATGCTATAAAAAATTACAAACTCAATGAGTTAAATTCACAGAAGCTGCTAGATGTGGTGGTGCATGTCTATAATCCCAGCACTTGGGGAGCTGAGGCAGGAGGATCACTGCAAGTTTGAAGCCAGCCTGAGCTACATAGTAAGTTTCAAGACCAGCCTGAACTATGTCCTGAGGCCCTGTCTCAAGAAACCAAAAACTTTAAAAAACATTTTTTAAATAAGGAAAACTTACTCTTTCATAGCTCATGACAAAAGTTTGGAATCAGTTATAGTGGGTCAAAATCTAACCACTGGCAGGGCCATGCCTGTCCAAAGGTTATTGAAGAAAATTCATCCCTTGCTTCTTACAGCTTCCGATAAGTGCCAGCGTGCTGTGGCTTGTGGATGCATCACTATGATCCCCACCTCCAGTGTCTGCCTCCACGGTCACAGTGCTTTCTGCTCTTGTTTTCAAACCTTCTATTGCCTCTTTCTTATAAGGATAGATATGAGACTGCATTTGGGGCCTACCCAGAAAACTTGATTATTTACCTATCTCCAGACTCTTAATGTAATCACATCTTCAATTTTTTTTTCACCTGTGGGGTAACATTTACAGATTTCAGAGACAAGTGGGAATCTTTTGGGAATCTTTTAGCCTACTACATGACCCTAAAACTTAGTGAATTCAACGGAACTTATTTCTTGCTCATGCATCTGGGATTTGACCAATTTTAGATGAGTATTGATCCACATGTTGCTGCTTTTTTTGAAGTCATTAGAGCCTGAGACCTTGACCTACTCATGGTAATGGCAGAAACCTGAGATGCTGACCATACAGGCACATTTCAAGCTGTCTGGGTCATGTCCACTTATATCCTGTTGGCCAGAACAGATCACTTCAATGGGATAATTGTGGAAGTTAAGAGGGGGAAAAGTGACTGTTAGCTGAACTGTAATATAATCTAGCATAGAGTTCTCTACAGAGGACAATAACCTAAAGCTAAACTAGCAACATTCTTACGTGGTGAAAGAAGAAAATTTGGAAGTTAAAGCAAAAGAATTTAGTAATAGGGCACTTCTTTGTAGCTTTTATTGGATAGTGCAGTGATACCTCAGTCCACCAACTCAATTCTCTCCATAGTTCTTATCACAGACCTAATTGGATGAGAACTGAATCAGATTTCCCTATAAGGTCAACATCGAACCTAACCATTGAATTTGATTCAGTTCTCATCCAACTTACTCTGTGACCAGAATCGTGGATAGAATTAGGTTCATGACCTGAGGCACTGTGTGTCTGTTGTGTCCTTAGTCTAACCAAATAAATATAATCCTGAATGTGGTGACCTAACACTGTGACAGGGGAACTCTGAGGCTCCTCTGGGACACCTCACCTCTGTTGCCATGCAGTCGTGATTCGTGGAGTCCAAGGTGTGTGAGAAAGTAGCAAGGCTTCCCACACCTTTGAAGGGCAGAAACCTGCTGCCTCACCTCCCAGAAGAGGGCTGACCTGGCCGTTACTCACAGATGCTGCCCTAAATCCAAAGTTCTTAACTGCAAGATCTTCTCTTCTGACCTTGACCCATGAGCTTGGATAGCCAGCTCATGACTGGTCTTGCCAGGAGCTGGTTCCTCACAGATCACTTCAAGTCTGATTTTTATTCATTTAAGAACGACTGTACAATATTTGCACCGATAGAATTTTTCAGTCTATTTTTTTCCTTTCCTCTCATTCCAATAATAGAGGAATTATATTATTCTCACAGGATTAGTGAAAAGGGGAGTAATACACAGTGGAGTAAATGGGATCTTTCTAAGTTTTTGTCCCTTCAAGAGAAAAACAAGGATACGCACATTTTCCTTGGTCACTTGATAAAATTCAGAGATATTGTCCCCAAAAAAAGTTTGTCATTATAATCCCATGAATCCCATAAATGAGGTCTTAATCCTAGAATGAACAGGAAAACAGGAACTTAATTTGCAATACTGTACCTGCAGTTTAAGATGAAGATAATTCTTCTGATGTTAAAGGAATATTCTCTGAAACCCAGATTTTTTCATGCATCAAGTTGCTTTATTGACTAGTTGGCAACTTTTCAACTGTTTTCTCATGCTAGACTGCTCTAGAACCATCTAGAACCGTCAGCCATCAACATTGCCTTTGGAGTTCTGCAAGACTTAAGAACCATGTGACAGCTGCCAGGCGTTTTCTCCCCTGAACATTTCACGATTTGTACAGTGCACCCTCGCAGCTATGCAACAGGATGAGCGGTTCCTTTTAAGTGAGTTCTGACACCCTACAGTTGTTGAACCCGTCTTGCATGTCAGACTCCCATAAGGCCTTCTTACAGACCAGAAACTCTTTTAAACTTCTGATGAAGTTACTTAGTTTGTTCAAGCCGGTAGTCATTCTTCGTCACATGTATTTATTGCTAACCACTCTTTGGAAATATAATACTGAGTAAAATAGAAATAGTCTTTGTCCTCATGGAGCACACATTCCAGGCAGAGTGAAACACAACAAGTAAACAAAGAAATAATCAAATAGTGATTATTATAGTTAAGAAAGAGGAAAAGCTATTTGAACAGTCATTTAGAGAACAAGGAAAATGTGTTTTAGACTTGGGGAGATCAAGGAGAACCTCTCTGAGTAGGTGCCATTAACCTGAGACTTAGTGAATGTAAAGTTTTGACTCTAGGAGCCAGGCAACTGATGCACACCTGTAATTCCCGCACTCTGGGAGGCTGAAGCAGGAGGGTCACAAGTTTGAATCCAGCCTGGGCAACTTAGTGAGACACTGTCTTAAATTAAAATAAAAATAAAGTGCTAGGGCTGTTGCTCAGTACAAAGACCCTAGATTTAATCCCCAGTACTGCAAGAACAAGAAAGAAAGAAAGAAAGAAAGAAAGAAAGAAAGAAAGAAAGAAAGAAAGAAAGAAAGATTGCCTCAGGAAAACTGAAGAGAGAGGATTAAAGCCGGAGAAATACACAGAGGCCACAATAAGAAAGAGCTTGAATGTTTGAAGGCCTTTTGAGCAACGTCATCATCGTTTCTGTGCGGCTCTTGCTTCTGGATGCTATTGCACATCCACTTCTTCACATGCAGCCGGGTTTACGTCGGTGCCAGGTTTCAGCTGGAGTTTGGGTTTTGGCTTGCTAGAAAGGCAGTTTCCCACTGCCTTTTGATACCTCTTTCAGAGGAGACATTCTCATGATGATTTCTCATAGTAACCTTTCTCAAGGCGTGACTAGGGAGGAGCTGATTTAGATTCAGTCCACTCACATAGACATGAGTTCGCTCCTGCCTATTCATCAACTGTAACTGGCAACTCATTTGTATTTCAAAGAATTTGGAGCTTTTGTGGGCATTTCACAAATTTTTAATTACAGATAATCTACTGGAATGAGCACAATCCACTGCCATTCATGTGCTGATTATAAAAGCCGTCTACCACCACTGTGATTGAGTTCTCATCTCCCACCTCCCAAGAGCTTACATCTTCACAAAATTGTTAATTCACTTACAGGCACATGCTTGCTTTTAAAGTAGGGAAGGCCCTTCTAGTAAAGCAGCCACAAAAGAAGAATCCACAAAGGCAAAGATAGGTAAATATTCTTACATAACATTTAAAACTTACGTTTCTCAAAATAATACCACCATAGCTTTTCAGTTGCAAAAACAGAAACTGCAGTTCAAACTGACATAGCAAATACCTTAACAGATTTCACACAACAGAAATTCTGTGAAGCCTTCTCTTGGACACCTTCGTCTTAAGTCTGGCTCCCCCTTGTGGTTGCACGATTGCAGCTAGCAATTTCAGCCCGCTACTTTGCTCAAGGACAGGAGCCCTCCCAGTCCTTGGGCAGTCCTCAGAGCCAGGTGTGGTCATACATGCCTATAATGCCAACACTCAGGAGGCTGAGGCAGGATGAGTTCAAGGCCAGCCCGGACTACACAGGGAGACCATGTCTCCTAAAAAAAAAAGAAAAGAAATAAATAAAAAAGAAAAACAAGAAATTTTACTGAATTGGCCTGAACCAATAACCATGGCCAAGAGATTGAAAAGGGCAACATGCTAAGAAATCTTTGTAATAAGAGGCATACTTCTTTCATTAAAAAAGCTCATATAAGTTACTACATAAAATTTAAAATGTGATGAACAAAAAAAGGAATGAATAAACAATTACAAAAGAAAATTTCTAGCAGCTAGTAAATTTTAGAAAAGTTGAATAATGCCCATACTTTAATTATAGCAACAATATATTAGCCTGTCAGTATAATGAATTCTTGTTAACTGTTCACATAGTAGTATCACATAGATACTTTAATATGTGGCAGCAATTCTGCTTCTAGAACTTTAACATAAATTATGTGTACAAATTATATACAATAATATTATTAAAATGTTATAACTATAAAAAGTAGAAAACACCAAAAATACCTCACAATAGGAAACTTATTAACTGAATTATGTAGACATCTGTCAGAATAAGTGCTGGGAGATGGCTCAGGTCACATTATAGGAGGCAGTTGGACCACATGGGAAAGGAAAGAGCATTGCAGAGCACTTGACGACCATTATAGGATCTTAGTTCATAAAAAGATATACATGAACATAAAAGAAAAATGAATACCCTTGGCCATGTAAATTTTTGAAATATAACCTCTGTAATGCAGCATACCACAAATAGTATTAAAATATTTACTGGAAGATATCTAAAAATACCAGTGACAAAAAGATGGCTCCTTCTCTCTCTCTCTCTCTCTCTCTCTCTGTCTGTCTCTTTGAGACAGGGTCTCACTATGCAGTTCACACTGGCCTTGGACTGACTTTGTAGCCCCAGCTAGTCTTGAACTTGCAATGGTCCTCCTGCCTCAGCCTCCCAAGTGCAGAGATTATAGGAGTACGCCATCGTGCCCAACTGGTTCCTTTAATTTATAAAGATCTCATACAAATTAATAGAAAATCGAAACCAGAAGAGAAAGGATAGAAGATTGAAATACGCAGATTACAAAAAAGGCCGATAAAATATAAATTTATAAAATAATAGATTCATCAGTAATAAAAGTTGGTTGAAAAGTTAATCATATTCTTGTTATAATCATCTAAAGTATGTTCTCATTTGATTGTTTTGTAACTTAAGAAATCTCAATCTTGAAATATGTTATAAAACATTTCTATGGGAAGAAATAGGTGAAGTAGTAGGTAATAGGGTTTTTCAGATTTATAAGTACAGTGTAGGATTTTCAGTAGTAAAGATAGTTAGAAAAAATCCAAAGTCTTAACATCACTGAACAAATCCAGCTTTTCTCTTTGCCCATCTTGGTTATTTCTGTTTGTTACCTGCTGTTTGATAAACCATACACCCAAACACCGAAGTTGTATCCCCTGCGCACCATCATTTTTGTCATTTCTACAATTGAGTTATGGCCAGTATTGACCCTCTCATTTAATCTTGTTATGTTCAACTCGTAAATTTGCTTTGCCAAAAAATGTATCAGCCCTTAATTAGGGTACATGTACCTATCCTGCCATTGATTGTATCATCAATTGTAATCTGAAATAGAGAAGTGACACCTGGACATGGAGGTGCACACCTGTAACCCACCTGCTCAGGAGACTGAGGCAGGAAGGAGCCTGGACAATTTAGTGAGATCCTGTCTCAAAATTTAAATAATAGAAAGCTCTGAGGATATACTCAGCATTCCTTGGGTTCAATCCCCAGTATCACACAGTGAACAAATGAATATGAAAAAGAGAAGATGTTTAATGTTTACTTAAACAAGGGGTTATTTTCAGATTTTTCTCTTTCTGTGAGATTCTGAAATCTCAGAAGCATCTTCTCTGAGTATCATCATCATAGTGAGCACTGCTGGCTGGTGCTGTGTTGAGATACAGTGCTACTTTGAGGAGCACTGGTCTCAACAGAAATTCTGCTGGCACAATCTTCTGCTGCCTGCAGCCAGAGCCAGGCTCATAGTAACAGCTGTGAACAGGAGCACACTTCTCTGCAGAAGCAGAGATCATGGGGCTGAAGAAATACTCGTTTCCAAAACCAAGCACTTGCCAGCAAAAATATATTAATGTGTGACTTAAGGAAGCTTACCTCAAGTGTATTTCCTGCTCTTTTTTAATTAATTAATTTATTTATTTATGTAGTTAGGTTAATAGTACACATTTGCATTAGTAATGTGTACATTCATTGTGTTGATTGGGCACATGTGTGTAACACATCCCAACTCCTTTTTTCATCCCCTTGTCCCTTCCCTCCCACGACCCTCCACCTCTTGATCCCCTCCCCTTTGAGAACAGTGTCTACCTATTCCCTGTTATCTATCTTCATTTTTACTCTAGATTCCTCATGTAAGAGAAACAATGTGCTATTTAAGCTTGGGTGTGTGATTTATTTCACTTAGCATTATGGTCCCCAGGTGTATCTGTTCTTCTACAAATGGCAAGTTTGTCTTTATGACACAGTACTACTCTATGATATATAAATACTACATTTTCTTCTTTATGATGAATTATTAGTAAAAGAAATTTAACAGCACAGTGCAAATATGTGTCAACCACCACTGGGACAGGGAAAGTGTCTCACACAAGACGTTGCACACGGTAGTGAAATGCTGCTTTCTGTCCTTTCTTTGAGGGATGGTAACAGTCACCAGACAAAAATCAAAGACCCTGGTTATTAGTTCTCTCTATACTTTGTGCATCAGGAAGCACCTTTGAAATAGCATTTTAAATTTTTACCCAGTTATGGCAGCCAAGGATATTGGTATATGGGCATATAAATCATCTGATTTATCATCTTAAGTTTACAGGTGAAGAATATGAAACCACAAAAGTTTGGCCTGCCCAGTTACCCAGTGGAAATGATAGCTTACCAGGAATTGAACTCAGGACCTTGTGTTTAGCAGGCAGGCACCATGCCACTGAGCTATATCCCCTACCCTATGTCTTCTTGCAGAGCAGGACTGTTACTTCACAGAGTACATTCCTGGAGCTGTCCATCTGAGAGGTGCTGGACTTCCTAGTAACAGCCTCATTCTGGAGACTGAGGAATTCAGCTGACTGAGAAGTTTATTTGCATTGTTGTGATGCAATCAGTCTTACTTTTAAAAAAATTTATTAGTATATGTGAAACATAATGAATATATTCATCATGAGGTATTGGTTACATATATATATTTCTTCTTAATCCTCTCAGATTTTACTTTCTATTATTATTTTTTTATTTTAAAGAGGGTAAAACAACAGAACAAAGTGGATCAGAGCAAAACGGTGCAAGTGACACAGGATTGCAAAGCAAGACAGCAGGAGATCAACAGTGGCTACCATAACATTTCTTGTTTTCTTCACAGTAGTTGTCCATATCTTCACACAGAATGAATTCAAAACAAAGAATGAAAGCATTATAGGCCTTCAAAGCCAAACACTAGGAAAGTCAACAATGGCTACAGTAATGTCTCTTGTTCTCTTCAAAATAGCTGTCTATACTTTCATATATATTGAAATTAAATAATACAAAACAGACTAAACCCAATCTAAACAAAGAATAGAAGCATTATTAGACTTCACAGCATGATGATAGGAAATCAGCAATGGCTACCATAATGATTCTTTTTCTTCAAAGTAATAGTTCATATCCATCATGCATAATACAATCAATTCTCATAAACTCTTTAGAAGTTCTAGGCATGTATAAGCTTCTACATGTACATCTATTCTTTCTGTATTAGAGGGAAAAACAAAACAAATCAAAACAAGTTACTAGAAAAACATGAAATTGAAAAAAAGGCAAATAAATAACAGTAACAGAGAGCCCAAAACAATAACAATATAGGCTTTCAAAACAAGGTGGTAGGAGTATAACTAAGGTTGTTATTTTGCACAGTTATCTTCAAAAGAGTTTCTCAGTTGCACAGTTATCTTCAAAAGAGTTTCTCAGATTACCAGATATAAACATGCAAAATTGATCCAGTCCTGTGAATGATAACTGTTTTGTTCCAAGAACTAATAGAATTAGTAGCACAATTATCTTAGCTGTCTTAATCAGCTCTCACTTTCTAAAAGATTTTTGAAGTTGTAGTTGTTTCCCAGTTAGCTCATAGGCATACTTGGTTTTTCTTCTGATACCATAGTGTCTCCTGTTTTCTTTGTGTTCCTTACTGAAACCATACATACAGAAGGCATTTGACAAATACTTGTAAAATGAGAAAAAAAGACCCTGAATTCTAGGTGTTATGGATTCTAGTGATCCATAATCACTGCAGTATAGGTATCAAGAAAAAACTGAGGGGGGAAATAATCCAAAGGCCAATATTGGGCTGGTGGTGTAGGTTAGTAGTTAGTAAAACACTTACTTTGCATGCATAAGGCCCTGGGTTCACTCTCCAGTGGGGAGGGGCAATATTTCAATTTTTTAAACCAGTATAATGATCACTTCACTTACATGAAATTGTTAAAATATATTCTGTAATTGCTTTTCTTTATCCTTTAAAGATACTCTTTTAGTTAAAATAATGGTAGGTTTACAAAAAAGTTGCAAGCTTAAACAATCCCTGTATATGTACCCTTCATCTAGTCATCACAAATTGTTAAAAGTTTATTAGAACTCCTCTAGCATGGTTCTCCCTCTCTTACTCTGTGTATATATGTAGCCACGTAAGTATACACACGAACAGCCATTTCTATATACAGATGTATCTATGTGTATGTATTCATTTGGATTTTTAACTATTTGAGACTAATTTATAACTAGTTTATCTTAGTTTCTCTATAGTTGTTTTTTAAACTAAAAACAATTTGCAGCTAATTATCTCAGTTTGTTGAAAAGAAAGTGTGTTATCTGTTTCTTTTTTGTAAGAATCTTTTTTGTCTATGTCTTGTACCGAGTGGCTATTTTGAAGGTAACTTTACACAATATGGTAACTATCATTGTTTTCTTATTATTTGGTTATGAAATTTTGTTTTAGCTTTTCATAAAATAAAAAATAAAAAATTTTTTATTTTCAGAAAATAAAAAGATAGTAATATGCTTTTTAAAAAGACCATCAAGCTAGGCATGGTAGTGTATACCTGTGATCCTAGCACTCAGAAGGCTGAGGCAGGAGGATTACCACAAGTTTAAGGCCAGCCCAGGCTACACAGTGAGTTCAGGGGTAGCCTGAATTACAGTGAGACCATGTCTCAGAAAAAACAGGAAAAAAAACCTAAAAAATAACCATCAAAAGAAAAAAGATCAATTTACAGGCATAATGCCCCTTTAGACTATATTACTTCTTCGGTATTTTCTAAAAACAAGGATATTCTTTCATAACTGTAAAATAATTACCAAAATCAGTAAATTAATGCTGATACAGTACATTTTTTAAGAATTTACTCACTTCAAGAAAGTGTGTCTTTCTTTTAAAAAAAAAAGTGTGCTAAAGAAAAGTTCAGTAAGGCACCCCATTTCCTGTTCTGCTGTGACTTTTAATTAGATTAGAGTTAATTAGATTAGAAATTTTGAGTGATCTAGGGAACCATTCAAAATGGAGATCATTTGCAGGCATCTGATATAAAGATGTACTGGGTTATTTCTTTGAGAAGACAAAGTTGAAACATCCCTAGATAGCTTACTAAACTGCTCTAAAACTCAAGCACTTGACCAAAATCCTGTTGTTTGTATCAAAAGGCAGTTTAGAGATAGCCTTGACCTGAAACATTTTAAAGAATAATCCTCAGTTTTATATCTTTTCTTTCAAGAAAACAAAAACAAGCAATCATGTCATTTTAGCTTCACAAAATTTTAAAGAAAAATGAATGAACAAAAATGAATCTTGAAATGTCCAGAATTAATAAGCCCATTAACTGGACCAATTTTATTTCCATTTATCTACAAAATAATTGTAGCTTAGGCTTTGATAGAGTTATTATTGAGCTATTCTTCTGATAGTACTGACCAAAAGGTTTGATTCCTTCTTGAATTAGAATTCTGAACAAGGAGGTTTGTCATGTCATATCCTCATCATAGTGAAGAAATCATAATAAGCAACATAGCTAATAGATCTGGACAAGGCCATATATAAAATGTGTCTGTTCGGGCTGGGGATTTAGCTCAGCGGCATAAGTGCCTGCTTTGCAAGCGTGTGGTCATGAGTTTGATCCCTGGTACCGACAAAAAAAATTTAAAAAAAATAAATAAAATGTGTGTGTTCTAAATGAAGCTTTAAATGGACCAACTGCCTGGCAAGTTAGTCGAAGTGGTCATTTCTCAGTTGCGTTCCGCATGTATATCTATCCCTGCCCATCCCAATAGTTTTAAGTTCATCAAGACAGATTATGGTGACCAACTTACCTGTGCATCTCTATGTGTCTCATTTTTAATGCTTTTACATATGTTCATTTGCGAAGGACTTGGTTATCTCATTGCTTCTTAGATTTTTCATAGATCATCTCAAAGTATTAGCAATTTATTAAATAAGGGCTTTCAGGAATTACATAAAACATCTATAAATTATATCCACTGAAACTTACTTCCTTTCTGACATATTTAACTGTTGTTCTAGTAAAAACATGGCACCCGTATTTTTTAAATAGCACACTGAGTTTTCATTTTGTCCCTCATAGTGACATTTTAGTGGAGCAGAAATAACTCAGGAAGTTCTTCTTTGAGTCTTGCTTTAATAGAACTCTCAGGAGAGGCTAAACCTTCATACATCAGTTGATTCCCCCATATTAGATGGAACTATCACTCTATAAGTTGAGCGAGCTATGTGGACATCAAAAATAAATTTTGTATATTTTACAGTTTGCTCAGAGTGTACCCTGATACCTAAATAAACTCTTCTTGACTACTAGCAGCACCACCATTTAACAACCACAACCCATCAGAAACTGCCAACAAAATGATGTGGCGAGCGTGTGGGCAGAAATAGAAGAAAGACATTTGTAAAGACTCTCTGGACACAGAGGGCCCGGGAAGGGGAAATTTTGCAGTATCTGCTTGTAAAAGCAGAGAATGTCCAGATCGAAGCACAGGACAGATACGAGGCAGTAATTCGTCCTGACACAGACAGCCCATCACCCAGGAGGACTGGAACAAAAACAAAATATACAACAGAGAGCTAAGGCTGGGAGGAAGACTGGCCTGTGTTTAATTCTGAGAGGAAACCAAAGATACATGATTGACCTACTTCTTACAGAATGCAACCTACAATCGTCACTCTTTTGTGAAGCGTAGTTTGTGCTTCAGTGACTGCCAGATGTTGCTCTGAAACGCTTGATCACTGGGAAGTGTGCACCACAGGAGGAAATGGCAGAAGTAAGATGGCATTGGACAGCATCTGGCTAAACCTGACAGTTGTTTATAACTGCTCTCTTAACACCTCTGGGAGAGCAATGGAGGAATACAAGGTGGATAATCCCACAAGAACAAACAAAAACAGAGCAAACATCAACAAACAAGAGGCAGCAAATAGTTTTGGAAGTGAACAAGTGGTAATTCCTCCAAGCAGGCAGGAAAAGTACCTGAAAATCTAACTGTCTGCAGAGGGATGAGGCAAAGAAGCAAGAGAGGTCATTGGTAAAAGGGCTGCAGAAAAATTCAAGAACAAGAAGAACCAGGCACTTCTGTAGACAGGTGAAGGATACAGCTGGAAGAAGAGGTTGGTTTAAAATCTGCATAAAGGAAAATTACACTGCCGGGTCTCCTCTCAGACCTCACAGAGCTGGGTGACTGCCTCAGTCTCATTCAGACAGATGGACTAGTTTACTCTGTGAAGAAGCTGAATGAGACGGCCACTGGTCTTGGGGACACGAAGCTTAGTGGAAGAGAGGAGTCACATACCATATTGAAACCAGGGATATTCAAGTTTAGATACTGAAGACTGAGACCCCCAACCCCACCAATTCCTTGTCATTCTGAGAATTCCAGAAGCAAAGATGTTTAAAATGTTTATCTTATCTTAAACATTTATGTCTTTCTGGAGTGTCTGTAGTTGGCCTGTCATGGCTGTTGCAAGTCAAAATGACAAGAAGACTTTGGAGAAGAGCCAGACGTTACACAGTGCTAGATCCTGTGAACCGAGGTGAAGGAAGCCACACTGTAATTTTGTTTTGTTTTGTTTTGTTTTGTTTTGTTTTATGTTAGAATAAAACCAAGCAAAATAAAACAGAATAAAGCCAATCAAAACAAGACTGTGTGATGCAGGATTTCAAAACAAGATAATAGGAAATCAGCAATGGTTACTATAATGCCTCTTGTTGTCTTCAAAATAGCTGCCCATACCTTCAGACATAGTAAAAATCAAGCAAAACAGTAACTAAATGGAACCAGTAAAAACAAAACAATGAATGCAATACAGGACTTCAAAACAAGATAATAGTACATCCAAAGTGGCTACTATAATATATCTTGTTCTCTTCTAAATAGCTGCCCATGCCATCAAATACAACAAAATTGAACAGGATAAAACAGAATAGAGCCCAAACAAACAAAACAGTGAGAATGATACAGGATTTCAAAACAAAATACTAGGGAATTAACAATAGCCACCACCTTCAGAAGGAGATTCCCCATAGATGCTACATTGTGTATTGTTATCCTCTGAATAGGTGATCAGACTACTGGCTTTATGCCTACAAAATCAGTGAAACACTAAACACTACAAGCATTAAGTTGTATTTTACCTCATTAGCTATCATCACAGCCTGTATTTCTCAGGATCAGCTGGTTGCTTACCGTGGGATAGTAGGGGGGGGAACTTTGGGTCTTCTTGTCTCCCTGCCCACACACTGAAAGTGGCTGGTGTCTGGCTCACACCCAGTCAGCCCACACATGGCGCGGACTCAGGCGGTCTTAGCTTCTTGTTGACTTCTTGTTCTCCTCCCCCACAGTCTGAAAATGGCCTGAAAATCTTTTTTTAATTTTTTTGTGTGTATGACGGGGTCTCACTATGCAGTTCAGGCTGGCCTTGAGCGCACTGTGTAGCCAAGCTGGTCTCAGACTTGCAACAATCCTCTTGCCTCAGCCTCCCAAGTGTTGGGATTACAAGCGTACTCCACCAGGCCCAACTATTCTGTAATGATTTTAACATAAGTTAAATGCTTTGAATCAATGTCAGGACAACCACAAAAAGACACTCACAAAGGAGGACTTACAGTACTGCTTCAGAAAGTGACAAGAACAACAGAAAAAGTATATTCAAAGTGAGAGGGAATATTTTGAGGGGGATTAAAGGCAGTTTTTTTTATTTTAATACACTTCTTAAATTTTTAAAACTATTCACCATGTTTTCTTTATTACATTACTGAGAGTCTGGGAAGGAGAACTGAGAGTCCAAGGAGGAGTTGAGATAAGTTGGACCTTTCAGTCGATGGTGAGTGAGGGCTGCTCTCATTGAGAAGGTAACAGTGAAGCAACAACACAGATGGGGCACAGAAGTTAGTCATGTGATGTCTGAGGGAAGATCATTCCAGGCAATGGACACAGCTAGCACAAGTTCCTGAGATAAGAGGGTACCTGGCCTGTGCAGAGTACAGTGGGGCTGAGCCAGGGAGGAAACACTGCCTGGTCACATGGGCCACATAGGCCACTGGAGTGACTGTGGCTTTTATGCTGGGAAACAGAGAGCCACATCAGAGTTCCAAGCAAAGAAGTGGCTTGATGTGACTTTGGACTTAGGGCCACTAAAGGTCACTCTGGTTGCAGTGTGAGATTTGACACTTAAATAGGTAGTGGGTATGGTGGTACATGCTTGTAATCTCAGCACTCAGGAGGCTGAGGCAGGAGAATTACTGTGAATTTGAGGCCAGCCTGGACTACGTAGTTAGTTCAAAGCCAGCCTGGACAGTGGGACTCTTTCTCAAAAAAAAAAAAAAAAAAGATTTTTTAAAAAGTAGGAAGGAGGTCTGCAGTATTGCTCCAGTGCTGTTTGTACTTCAGTTGTCCCATCAGCACCTCTGGGGTGCTCATCCTGATCGCTACAGTGATTGCCTTAAGAAACACCTACAAGACTAATAAAGCCCGGGGTGTCTGGGCAGTCCACAGGAGTGTGACCGTAGGGACTGTACCTGCTCTCTGGCCCTTTCCTCTCTGGCTCTTTGATCTGCTTCCTGGCTGCCATGAGTAGAGCAGCTTGTCCATCGTGTCTCCCACCAGCCACAAGGCAAACCCTGAAAGTGTGAGCCAAAATAAATCTTGTCTTCTTTAAATGGTGCATTTTGTCCCAGCAAGGGAATGGTGACTACGACGGCCTGTGACCCTCTTACCTTCTGTTCTCTGTACAACGTCACCAGGATGTGTCCTGCAGCTCCGCTCCCACTCATGCCACAGCACATCCCGGAGCACATAGTGTCTGGCTGGTTCCACTGGGGCCGTTAACCCAGCCTTAACTAGGGTCCCTTTGGCTCTGTTGTTGTTTGTCAGATCGCTCAGGCATGTGCAAATAAGTATTAAGCATTGGTTTATGGAACATGGCATTTAATTTTCTGCTTTCTGAAGCTTTGTCATCAGACAGAATCCTCTATGGAGGTAAGCCAAGCAGAGAAAACTTTGTGTGACTCTCAGAAAACCCAACAATTTAAGCAGCTGTAAACAAAGAAGGAAAATGGGAAAATCTGTCTTACACCTTAAGTTCCATCCTGCAAATGCATGGTGGAAAAATCAACAGATACACAAAATTTTATAGGAACATAAACTATTTAAACTAAATATACTTAGATAAGAGAAAGTACAT
This sequence comes from Dolichotis patagonum, assembly GCA_004027295.1. Lineage (NCBI taxonomy): Eukaryota > Metazoa > Chordata > Mammalia > Rodentia > Caviidae > Dolichotis > Dolichotis patagonum. The sequence continues at coordinate 22,328 of PVJX010008794.1, forward strand.
GAACTATTTTCCTCATAGAATAATTTTCGTCTGTAGTTTTTCAGTGCTACTTATTCTCTGATGTCAAAAACTAAAGCCCAAGGGACATCTGATAAAATTGGTGATATAACTATAAGTGCAGACTATTAATTTCCTATCAAATTATGTGAGAGAAACAAAATCAAATGTAACAACAACAATGAATAGGACATTAACCCCAATGCCAAAAAAAGATACACCTATGTGCTGTAACTTCAAGAAATGTCCAGAAAATGAAAAATTGGGCCAAATTGAAGAAAATGTGATGAAAAGTCACTGTATTCCTCAAAAGGAAAAATGAAACATGGAAGTACAAGGAGGGAACTCTGGAAAGTCTCACTGCTATAAAGGTGTTGTCATTAAGAACAGAGAGAGAGACTTGGAATCCTCACTGCTTTACTGGGGACGCTTTCCATACTTCCTTAAAATAAGTGGGGAAAACATCTGCTAATAATAACTATTACAGCTGGACCACGAAAAGTCCCACTAAGCATAGAGAAAAGTACTAAGACAAAATGCACAGTACCCCCAGATTCAGTGAAGCCTTTGTTTCCTTAGAATGAAGGGAAGGCCTAAAGACAGCTGCTCAAAGCCCCAGCTCCCTCCCCACTGGGCAGCTAAAGGCCAGGTAAGACTTACAGACCATGGACATGCGCTCCATTTTCTAAGTAAAAGAATAAAATAAGACCCAGTCAAGCACTGTATGGGATAGACGGTAGGCCAAGAATGAATGGTGCACACTCATTAGGTTAGACGTCACACTAGCATGTGACTGAAGAAGAAAAAGACACTACATAAAAGGTAGGAGTATGGAAGATAAAGGAAGGAAGGATACATAGCACAGCCTACTAAACAAAGATGAGACTTTCAGATAGTCACAACAGCTTATGCCAGTGGTGGCAAACCTGTGGCACACGTGCTGCAGCAGGCTGTTCATTGTTGAAAGCTCTAAAAGGTTCAGCATCACTGGCCTGTGTCTACTGAGCACGGACTACCCACCAGGCCCTGCTACAGTGCTTTGTGTGTATGAACTTCATTGATCCTCACAGCACCATACGGGAAGTGCCATTGTTAGCCCCATTTTACACATGAGCACTCTAAGGCACAGAAGGGTGGAGAAGCGTACCCAAGTCTACTCTGCTGGAAGAGTGGGCCAGGATTTGGACAGAGGCAATCTGTGTCCAGAGCGTGTTCTCAACTACTCTGTGCTTTGCCCCAAGAAAGAGACAACATTTAGACAATTGCTTTGTTCTGTTGAGGAAATTAAGCAGAATAGAAATTAACTGATCATACGCCTTTTCTTGAAAGCTACTGGGAGGAAGAAAAACAAGAAACAAACATAAGCACTCAGGAATCAATGTGGAATAGTTTAAAATCTCCCAGGATGGGAACTGCAAAGAGAATTTAAAGAACAAAAAGCTATGGGGACTATCAAATTATGGTGTGCCTGACAATTGGAAATAGTATTGCTGGTCTTTGATGGTCTATAAGAGGAACTGGCAAAAATAGCAGTAAGGAGCCGGGTGTGGTGGCCCACTGCTGTAATCCCAGCACTTGGGAGGCTGAGGCAGGAGGATTGTTGCAAGTTCTAGATCAGCCTGGGCAACACAGTGAGCCAAAGGCTAGCCTGAACTGCATAACAGTTCTGCATAACAGAACTGCAAGACCCTGTCTCAAAAAGACAAAAAAAGATACAGCAAGTATAGTAGAAAATAAAGCAAATTTTTAAAAATTTCATCTATAGTTCTTACCAAGCAAGTGTTTGAACTGCTGAGCTAAATCCCCAGCCCACATCTACAGTTCTTAACTACAGGGAAACACAAATTTAGATGATAAAGGGAAAATAGCCATATTCCTGAGCAAGTGAATCAAATTAATATGTAATATATAATAGAGTATACATATATGGATTACATATTCAGTATATGATATTGATATAATGCTATTAGCTTGAAATTTTTTATGAACCATCATTGGGATGACAGAAGAAACATACGAATGATGGGGTGAGGGCTGAAACTGCAACTTCTGTAATTTGGATAACTTCTAAAAGGAAAAAACAGCAGCCTATGGGTATTATTTATAACTGTGACAAATACCAGAATACCAGAATAAGCACCTCCAACAGTTTGTATAGAATAAGGCTGTGAGGTGGGAGCTGGATTAGGTGGATGAGGAAAAGGGCCACTTTCTTTTATTAGAAGCATTTTCATGGTGTTTGCTTCTTTTCAGCTCCACCAAACTAAAAACAAAAATGGTGGAACAGGTGAAAATTTAAAGACTATCCTTTAAAAACACATTAAATGTTTTTTTTAAGAATTACTAAAGAATCTAACAAAAATGAATCTAAAGAATCTAACAAAATTTAATGAAAAGCTCTATAAAACACTTCTTGAAAATTAAAGATTGATGATGTGATTCCAGGGAGTCTTTAATTTCCTTTGCCTTAAAAAAAAGCCACAAACAGTATGGAACTTTTAACATGTGTTTTGTCTAAGAAATTGAATCACACACTTCTACCCTCTAATTGTATTTTTTTTTTTTTGGTTTTTCAAGATATTAAAAGGAGGGCCTTTATTTTAGTGCCTAGGTGGAGGCGTAGCGCAGCCATCTGTACAGCACATTCAGCTACAAGGAAGCGAGCTGCTTAGCGATCCGATGCCACGTGAGGTAGACGTGCAGAGTTCGCGTTGCTCGTTGTCCTTAAATAATCCGTTTACGTGTGAATCCTGGAGTCCCATCACAAATTGCTTATATGCCTTATTCCCCTTATATATCATGGATTTTCTTGACTCCTTGGGATCCCTTGACAACCTCTCCCCCATGCTGTGTGCAAACAAATCTGTCTTTACAGTGCCACTGGCTGAAAAGGGAGTACATGGCAAGCCTAGGGTGCACATTTAAAGTCTGCCAGAAAACAAACCCTACACAACCACATAAAAGAGGCAGCACTCAAGTTTTTCAAGAGAAATTGGTGGGCACAGATGGGGGTTTTAGAAGAAATGAAAGAAACCTTGGGGAGTCTGGAGAACCCATCCTGTGGGCTTTCAATTAGAAGTTGAAAATCTTGGTCCTTTCAGGTCAGGGATGAGGGACGGAAAAAATACAAAGCTTAAAAACCAGAGTGGTTATTTAAGGTACAGCAGTAAATAGCACCTGCAACATAATGGGGGCCTTTGCTCCTTTATCAAAGAAAGCAAAGTAGTGTGGGGTCATAGAGACCAGTAGGAGAAAGGAATAGAAAGACTTCATGCTGGAAATACTGTAGAAAAAAGTAAATTTGGTGATTGAAAGGATGTACAGGTGACTGGCCAGTGGTGAAGATTACATCAAATTTGTTTTTGCTCAAATGTGACCACTTGGACACAGGGTCCTGAAAAAAAAGTCTCTAATTTCATGCTTGGATGAAGCTGGCTCTGACACATTGGTAAATTGCAAGGCTTTGGAACACTGGAAACTCATAATGAGGATTCATATGTTGTTCATCTATTTTACCCTTTCCCAAGAAATCCTTCTAAATCCTTGGAAGTTCACCTCAAGCCTGGGAAGAAGGGATACACAGGCTGTATATGAATCAGTCTGTAAACCCAGAGTGATATTATACTAATAAGCAGCATGTAAACCTGTGTGAAGCTACGTCTCACAAGGAAACTATAGGTACTTACTTTGGCTCTGACTCATCTTTTTTTCCTTTAATGACCCTAAAATATTTGTCCACAGATATTTGCATTTTGACTTCTTTTCATGACAATAAAGTCAGCACAAGACTGCTTCAAACTCATAATATACTTCTATGTGGAGTAAGGAGCCCCTGGATGCCTAAAAAAAAAAAAAAAGCTGACATGAGTCGTGGCGCCACCTGTTGGTGGTGGATAGAATTGACATGTTTGGGGTCTGGCTGATGGGTGCAGTTAGGTGAAGGAGCTTCTGTAGTGCCAACGTCACATACTACTCAGCCAGCCAGCAACGTTTTCTTTTCTCTTTCTCTATTGTGAAGGTGTGGCGGGGCACCCTGGCCCGCATGCGGTACAAGAGGACAAAAGCTGCCCTGACCATCATCAGGTACTACCGGCGCTACAAAGTGAAGTCATACATCAAGGAGGTGGCCAGACGCTTCCAGGGTGTCAAGACAATGAAAGACTATGGGAAGCACGTGAAGTGGCCCACCCCTCCTAAAGTGCTGCGTCGCTTTGAGGAGGCCCTACAGGCAATTTTCAATAGGTAAGAACTTGCCGGCCTGTGCCATATCCATTAGTGGCAGCACAGGTCACAAACCCTAGACTCTGATATCGGCTGAGCGCTTTGCTGTTAAGATGTTTATCTTTCCTGTCTGTCTTTAGTTTTATAGATTTTGCTTTCCAAGAGTATCTGCTTACCTCTCCAAATAGTAGAACTGTCAGCTGTACCTATTTGCAGCTGCGTGCCCTGACCCCTAGATGTAACCTGCGTTTAAGATAAGCCACTAGCTTGCTGTCTCTACTTTGTTATTAGCAAAAAAAGGGGGGTGGCGGGGGGGAGAACAGACAGAAGGACAGACCTATCTCTCAGATTCACTGTGTGTAACTCAAACTAGCAAATCCATTAATCCTTTGAGACCAAGAGGAGTTTATGAACCAATAATGCCCAGGGCCCACCTCCAGACGGCTCTGTTTGATGGAATTGGAGGTACAGCCGAGGAAAAAGGCCTTTTAAGATTTTCCAGGTGATTCTAAAGTGCAGCCAAGGGTAAGAAATAGAGCAAGCTATTTTTTTTAAATAAACAGCCATATAAAATTCGCTACCTTCCCAACTGGTCTTCATTTTTATGACCTTCCCTGACTCTGAATCTACCCTTGGATAAGTCCTTTCTCTTCTGTTTTGAGCTTATTTGTTGCCGTTGGCAAATACACAGTTGGCTCTCAGTATCCACAGGCATTGGTTCCATCAGCCCCCGTGGATACTAAAATTCATAGATACAGATGCTCAAATGCCTTATATAAAATGGTACAGTATTCACATATAACCTATGCACATCTTCCTGCATACTTTAATCTCTAGATTAAAGTATTTCCTTATACTTAAGGAAATGTAAATACTGTATAAGTAGTTGTTATGCTGTATTGTTTAGGGAACAACAAGAAAAAATGTCTACATATTCAAGAGTCTCAAGCATTGTAGACTTAACTGCATTTTTGACCCAAAGTTAATTGAATCTGTGGATAATGAAACCTGTAGATAGAGAGTGTTGACTGTATCTAACTCTGCCTTTGATACAGCCACCTAGTCACATAAACCAAGCTAGCAGGGCTCAAACATAATAATACAATATCATTTTTACAAAGAATATCAATTTATATCCTGAACATAAAATAACTAATTTATAATTTTGTGCTGTCAGATTTTCTTTTTGAGACTTACTCTATATAACTGATAGAAGGTATCAGAAGATAAAGAAAATTCGTGAGTGAAATGCTGACTCTCAGACTCTGTTATATATATTGTGTGAATTTTTTAAAAACTAAATGCTCACAAAAGAAAAAAATAATAGAATTGTTGAAAAGAAAACCTTCAGTTCTCAGATATAACACTATAAGTGTTAGTTTTCAGGGCTGGGGATTTAGCTCAGTGACCTAAGCGCCTGTCTGACAAGTGCAAGGTCATGACTTCAATCCCCAGGACCAAAAAAAAAAAGTGTTAGTTTTCAATCTCAACAGGATTGTGTGTGTGTGTGTGTGGTTTTTTAAAAGAGTCAAAAAAAAAAAAAAACCCTCAAAAAAAAAGGGTCTCACAATGTAATTTGGGCTGGCCTTAAACTTATTGTATAGCCCAGGCCAGCCTCAAATTCATAGCGATCCTCCTGCCTCAGCCTCCTGAGTGCTAGGATTACAGGCATGTGCCACTGTACCTGGCTTCACAAAATTTTACATGCACAGATGAATTTTTTTCATGAATGGTATCACCTGAGATCTGTATTCTTACATAATGTAAAAAGTAAACTATATTAAATGCATGCTCATTGGTTTTTTAACTGAAATATACAAGCTATAAAATTGAAATCCTTTGTACCTTCCTTGTCTCCCCACCTCCGCCATCTTATTTCCTTCTCCTGAGATACCACTCATTAACAACTAGTACTCTTCTAGACCTTTGCCTGTACACTTATGAAACGCATGCACAGATCGTAAGAGGCAATATGACAGAGCAGCTAACAACACAGACCCGGAGTCATTCTTCCTCTGCCACTAGACTAGCTGTGTAACTTTGGGCATAGTTAACCTCTTGTCACCTCAGTTTCTCTGTAAAAAGATCATGAAACAGCATCTGCCTCATAAGATTGCTGAAAGGCATAAAATGAGTAAATATGCAAAGCATTTCAGGTGGCACCTGACACAGTAAATGCTTTGAAAATGTTTGCCCGTACTGTATGTGTACACACACAGCCACACGCCATTCAGACTTTCCCCTCTCTTTTGCAGACAAGCAAGATTCTAAGTATGGCTGTTATGATTTAGCTTAAAAAACAGTCATGCAGACTGGCCCCTGATAACCAGTATCTGCATACTATTTGCAAAGATTTGATTTTGATTAGATTGTGACAGTCTTTTTAGAGTTTGAGGTTTTATTTGTGGTCTAGAATTTTTTAATTTATGTAAAATTCAGTTTACTCATTCAGTCATAATTTACTGCTATGTTGCCTATGGCACAAGCTGTATTGTATCCAGGGATAAAATGACAAACAAGAAAAATGGGAAGGACAGCCCCAGCCACCCCAGGGTCATAGCCAATGGACACATGAAAATAATGAGTCTGCTCTGCTTGTTGTCTGTGCACACGAGCATGTGTAGTCAGTCTCTCTCTCATTCTCTCTCTCTCTCTCTTTTTTTTTTCTCTCTCTCTCTCTCTCAACAGATCTCGCCATTTGTATTCAATCTAGCCAGCAGTCAGCAAACTTTTTCTATAGAGGGCTAGTAGTAAATATTTTAGGCTTTTCAAGCTACATATGGTCTCTCACATGTTTTTCTTTCTTCCATTTTGGTTTTGTTAAACATGTAAAAATGTAAAGATTCTTTGTAGCTCAAGGGAAGCACCAAAACAGACCACAGGCTGTGTTTGGCACGAGCTGTATTTTGGCAGCCCCTGATCTTGATTTTTTTCGATCTATGGAATACTGAAAAAAGTGTTAAAAGGTTCCACTGTTATCGTGGGGGTGTATTTTTGTAGTTCTGTAATCCCAGTGTGTGTCTAGTGCTTCAGATCTTTCCTCTTCCTCACAGTGACTCTAATCCAGCCTGCTTCGTGCTCAGCTTTGTCCTCTTTTCATGTCATCAAGGCTGCTGGGTTTAATGGTTGTGGCTGTTGATGATTGCACGTAGTTTTAGGTGGTGGTTTGCGTGACCAGGATGAAAAGTTCGTGGCTCTGTCTGTGGTAGTGGGGATCAGGTCCTCAGTGCCCCGGCAGACCTTTGAAATCAGTCAGGTGTGGGCCTTGGCCTGCACCAGGTGGGCATTGAGCAGGCTGACCAAGAAAAGAGGCTGGAAACAGAGCAGCAGTAGGAGCAAAGACCTTTCTTAATAGTGGAATTTGGGGCCAGGGGTTTAGCTCAGCTGTGTAAGTAAGTGCCTGCCTGGCAAGCACAAGGTCGTAAGTTTGATCACTGGCACAAAAAAAAGTGGAATTCGGAACTCCAGGGCTGTCTTAAGTCACTTTACTCATCCCTGAGACATTATACCTGCACCCACAATTTAAAGGAGGAGAGCCCTACTTTGGATCATGGTTTCAGAAGTTTCAGTCAGTGGTTTGCAGGTCCAAGGCTGTTTGGAGGAAGGGTGTGAGCAAAGGACAGCTGCTCATCCCGTGGCAGCCAGAAAGCAGAAAGTAAAGGGAGGGGCCGGGCTGGGGGTGTTGGAATGTACTCTTCCAGGTGGTGCCTCCAATGACACACCTGTCCTGAACAGATCCTGCCTCCTAACAGGAAGTCAGCTTTTAACTATCAGTGACTGAGTGTAGTGCCCCCCACAATCCAGTCACCTTCCAAAGACATGAGGCTTTTGGTGAACGCTCCAGATCTGAACCATAACATGCCACCCCTGGCCCTCCAAAAATTTATGTGCATCTCTCTCTATGCAAAATTCATGTGGTCTAATTTTTAGAGTTGCCAAAGTTTTAACAGTTCCAGCATTGCTGAAAAGTCCAAGTCCAAAGTATTCTCCAAGACTCAAAACAAACTGAGCTGTAAGTTCTTGTAAAATATCAAAAAGAACATCAAACACTGCTGATATACAGTGGCACAGAGTAGATATTCCCACTCCAACAGAGAGAAAGCAAGGGGATAGGAAGTTTCAGATCTTGCTGATTTTGAGGTGCCTTCAATGCATTTTTCCTGTTGTCCTAATACAGGCCCAATTTGGCTTTTCTTTAATGCTCATGTGTTCAGCAGCCATTTTCCCCCTTGCTCCAACTTTATGGGCACTTCTTTTCTGGAAAAAATGAAAGCTTTTTAAATTGGTTTTTGTTCCTGTTTCTCATTCTAGATCTTGTTAAAAGCTACCAGTAGTACCCATGCCACACCCTGGATGTTGCACTGCTTTGAAATTTCCTCTGCCAAACTAATTAGTCCACTGTTCTTAATCTCAGTCTCCTACAAAGTCTCAGGACATGAGCAAAATGTGGACAAATTTTGTGCTAGAGTATAATGCACATGGTTTTGAGTCCACCTGCTAGTGGAGTTCTTGTTCCCCATTGAAATCTCCTGAGGCTGTCCTTTTCCATCTTCATTTCTATTGGCATTCTGATCTTTCTGCCTCTAACCAGAATCTCCTGTCAAGCTCAGTTTACAGCATTCTAGGGCTTTCCTAGCTGGCAACTCTAAACCTTTCCAAACTCTTCCCACAAGCCGTGCTTCTAAACCACACAGTCAGGTATAATCATGGCAACAACTCCACTTCTGGTCCCAAAATCTGTCTTAATTTCTCTTTGTTGGTGTGATATAACACCCATTACCCACAATTTAAAGGAGAAGAGGTTTCATAAGTTTCAGTCCATGCTCAGCAGGCTCCAAGGCAGAAAAAGCGTGGTAGAAGAGTCTGGGCAGAGGACAGCATCCCATGGCAGCCAGAACTAGTCCACTGATGAGTCCAGCATCCCCATAATCCACTTACCTTCGAAACTCACAAGGCTTTGGAGGGACACCCGAGCTCTAAACCATTACAGGGACTGATTCGGGTAGTGGCTTAGCAAGATACTTAGTGTTGTAGGACCTGCCTGCCTCTATTATACTTAACTTTGACCACCAGCTGCCCCATACCTGTCCCTTTTATAGCCTCTTCTGCAGTGGTCTCTTAGGATTCTCTGTCCACATGTTGGAGTAGAAGTAGAAAAGAAGATTTCATTGTTACATCGAACCTTCACTTTTTCATGATTGTTTTTCATAATATTATTACACTGAGCTTCACTTTTTCATAATGATTGTTCCATAATAATTGCAATTGTCAATGGCCCTGCCTGCTATAGCAAATGCCCTGCCTCATCAAGGCCTGCCTGCCCACATGCAGGGAACTGGCATGGCTCCCACTTGAAATCTGTCACCTTCTGCACCTGCTACTTACCCCTGCTGCTCAGGCTTACAGATTCTCTGGGCCTTGTCGAGAAGCCCATATATGCCTGAGAGCACCTCTCCCATGTGGACTGCGCCACAGCAAACTACCTCCCCGTCACCCCATTCTGTCTGCTTTATTACCTTTTGGAAAGTCTTCACATCTTCCATTTATTGACATGATTCTCATTTCCTGCTAGTATTATAGATTTTTTGTCTTATTTTTACATTTATTCAGTTATTTCTGTGGTAACTTGCAATTACAGTAGCATCTTATTCTGGTAGCCCATGAGACCATAGCTTCAAAACCACTAACCTTGATTTTAAAAAGTTAAGTTTGCTTCCAGCCTCCCCACTTCAAGCTCCTGTATCAGAAAAGAGGACAAAGTATCATGCAGGGCTAGGATGCTGCTAAGAAGATAAAAGACCTTGTACTTGCTTTTCTGTCAAGAATATGTTTGGTCTATTCTTTCAGTTGCTTATGCCAAACAACCTTAGAATCATCCTTAAATCTATTATTTCCCTCACATCTAATCCCTCAAAAAATCCTGTTGGCTCTTCCTTCAGAATGTCATCCAGCACCCACACTGCCCAGACTAACTGCCTCTGGCCTGCGCATTAGGGAAATTACCTACTAACAGGTTGTATTGGGCCCCCTTTGTAACAGGAAGGCTCTTTTTTGAAATTGTCCTTGGCAGTTTCTTTTTATTTCCTGTTCTTGTGCCTTCCCCTCCCTAATCCTTTCACAAGGCTTATGTACCTGCCCTTTGCTGGGCATTGTAAATTCTAAAGAGAAGCCTCACCTAGATGGTTAAGTTGTTAACTGCTGAAGTAATCTTTCTAGTTTTATAGAACACAGCATCTGATGACCTTTGTAATACCCTTCCTTAGTCTTTATTTAGCTCTATAAATTGCTGTGAGGTTTAGAATATAGGAACTCACCCCAGAGAAAAAGAAAGACACATAACACTGGATGATGAAGATCCCACTTAGCATATGGCCTTTCTGCCATGCTCTGCCCTTCCCTATAAAAATCCTTTGTGCCCCAGAGTCCTCCAAGATGGACCTATGAGGAGATCCCTTCCATTTTCTTCAGAGCCAGCCCTTGAGTAAACCTAATTTCTTCCCGACAACTCTCTGCTGAGTGTTGGCCTTCAAGTGGCAGGTATCCCAGACCTTAGCCTAGTAACAAGCCTGCAGCAATACAATGATCCCTTCTTTGATCAAAACCTTCCAGTGGCTTCTCATCTAACTCAGAGTAAAGTGAAGGTCCTGATAATGGCCCCATGGCTTCTGGCCCTCACTTCCCTCTAACCTACCCCTATTTTGCATCCTCCTTCCCCACACACACCTTGTGTTGCTTTAGCTTCACAGGACTCCTGGTTGCACTTCTAACACACTACATAGCTCTCATCTTAGAGGCTTTGCACTTGCCGCTTTCTTTCACTCCTGCTCAACCCTCCATAAGGTTGGCTCTCACCCTTCCTGTAGGGGTCTGCGGACCTATCCTTATAAGAGCTGCCTCCGCAGACCACCCTGTGTAAACAACACCTGCTCCTGCCTGCTTTCTGCATCACTCCCTGCCCTAATTACCTTGTCTTGTTTTCCTCTATAGCAGGTATCTTCAGCATACATACTTTATATCTGCTCATTATATATTTATCATCTGTCATTCCTCTTAAAATACAAGCACTTGTCACAAAGGACCTTTATGTCTGTTGCTTATTGCTATGCCTCCATAACCTAGAACAGCAACTAGAGTTTAGTAGGTGCCTAGGACACAGCTGAATGAATGGATGGATGGATGAATGATGAATCTACATATTTGTACCCTAAATATGAATACAGGTTAAGTATCCCATATCTGAAATACTTGGGACTAGAAGTGTTTCGATTGCAGAATTTTTAAACTTTGGAATATTTGCACATAATTTACTGGTTGAGCTGTGATCAAGAAGTTTTGACTTTCACAGTGTATCAGATACCTGATCTTCAGATTGGGGATGCTCAGCTTCTGTTATGAGAGCTTATGTAGCACTAAGTTTAATTGCTTTTAAAACAACAAAATAATTGGCCAGGCATGGTGGTGCATGCCTGAATCCCAGCATTAGGTTGGCCAAGGTGGAAGAATTGCTGTGAGTTCAAGGCATGAATTATATGGCGAGACCCTGTCTCAAAAATTTAAAAAACCAAAGCAAATCTTACAAAATATATGTCTGCATAAAACTGTATTTAACAACTTCTGGGGGATATTTTGGAGGCATTTTACTTTTTTAGTATATGTAAGGACTTGGGTTTTATTCTACTTAATGGCAGCTTAAGTTCTCCTTGAGAATGAGTGGGATTGGGTTTCTAACGTCTATTTCCTTGTAGATGGAGAGCATCCCAACTCATCAAGAGCATACCTGCATCTGACCTGCCCCAGGTCAGGGCAAAGGTTGCAGCCATGGAAATGCTGAAGGGTCAAAGGGCTGACCTTGGGCTCCAGAGAGCCTGGGAAGGCAACTATCTTGCCTCGGTAAGTCCAAGACAATGTGCAATCTACTCCTGCACTCTTCACAAAGAAAGTGAAGAATTTTCCTCCAAGAAATGAAGAATAAAACACTTGCCTGTAAGGTACTTCAGTAAAAGTAAGAAAAACAAAACAAAACAAAAACATTTAAAAAATTCATTGCTTCTGAGTGTGCAATATTTGATTTCCTCATCTTAACAAAGGTTCTCTGTGTTGTATTCATATACATTAAGTGTACTCTGTGACCTGTGGCCTTTAAAACCTTTCCTTGCATTGTTCAGCAACTGTTTTTAATCACCACCATTATATTAATTGTTCCCAAAGCTGCATTTCATCTTCTCTCTCATTTCCTAATTTAAAATTTTCATAGGACTTTTGATGTTACAACAACCTTTTATGAGCTTACCCTCTGGGGTAAGCAGATAAAAAATGTGTGTGTGAAACTATGTAAGTACAGTTACAAAGCAATATACCAAAAGATTGCCTGTGCGCTCAGATGCTAAGCATTCTCATTTCATTGTTTCCTTTTTCCTTTCAGAAGCCAGATACACCTCAGACCTCAGGCACTTTTGTCCCCGTTGCTAATGAACTGAAACGGAAGGACAAATACATGAATGTCCTCTTTTCCTGTCATGTCCGTAAGGTAAGGCAAGCTTGAAACAGACCATCATGGAAAGAAAAGTCTAATTTAGATGAGACTCACTCAAGTAGACCTGTAATAAAACATAACGATGCATAGCTAGCTGCTCAGTCCGTGAGCTGGGCCTCTGTAGTGAGGCATTGTTGGAATAGCTGGCATGACTACAGTTTTAGACTTAAGCTATAAAGCCTTCCTTAAGGAAGTAAATACTTTAGACCGTCATTTTCTTTGAACCAGGATAAGGTATTTCCTTGAGGCTAGAGATCTGTAGTTTCCTGTAAATGTATCTTTTATAGTACCTACAGATCTGCTTTGTATTTAGTAGTCATTTAATACTTTTTATAAATGTATTATTACTAAAACAAGATTGAGGAAGAAACCATAATTTGGAAAAGAAGAATAGAGCATACTGAGATTTGAATGGCAGGCGGAAGGGTATATACTATGAAAGTATTTGTTTTTCGGAAGCAGATTATGTGAACTGTTGTTTGCCAGGAGGTGACAGCTGTTGGACAAATGAAAGTTTAGAAATTGGAAAATGGAAGGTAAGGGAGCTAGTTAAAATACTTGCTTAGAGGAATTCATAGAAAAAATGAAATAATTATAAAAGAACTATTTGTAAAATGAACCAAGTAAATTTTAAAATATTAATGAATGGCAATATCTAAAGGAAGAAATTTGTTTGGTACTGGGAATCAAACTCAGGACCTCTCACTTGCCAGGTGGCAGGTGCTGTGCCACTGAGCCATATCCCTGGCCCTAAAGGAGGAAGTTTAAAAATTACTTGATATCAAAGTTCCAACAAGTTTAGTTGACTTCACAAGTACTTCATTTCAAATCTTTTTGTAAAAATACATAATTTTAATATATTATTTAAATCAGAATAGTGAAATGTGATTTCCAACTATAAGTTTGATAAACTTTAAAATATTGCTAGGAACCAGCATTTGTAAGAATTTAACGGAAAACTATTGTTGGGACATAAGATTTGTTCCTCTTGAGTGGGCAACTTGGGAGCACTGATCAAAATTTAAAATGCTCAAATTTCTTACTCCAGAAACTGCACAACTGAGGGTTTACTCTGTTGTTAGGTTTGCACAGATATCCAAAGGCAGGTAAATGTATGTATTTGTATAACAGGCCAAAACCTGGAAAAATGTAAATGCTCATCAGTAGGTGATTGGATTATAAATTATGTGTTTACATGATGCAATGTAGCTATTTAAATGAGCAGGAAGAGGATATATGGGGGAGCAGACAGAATACCTGACACAGAAGTCTTCAAGATCGTCAACATTAAGCAAGGAAAAGTACTGATCCTTGAAATACCAGAAAAAGTGAGGTGTACTGGGTACAAATCTTCTGCCTTGGGGCCTTTCTAGACTGTCCTATGTGGGAGAGCTGGGACAAAGCCTTGGGGGTTCCCCAGTTGAACAGAGAGAGCTGAGAGCTGGGAGACACCAGAGCAGCTAGATGTATGCAGCTGAGTACTGATCAGCTGTACAGGTGAGGAAACTACTCAAGGCTGGGATGACCCACAAGGAAGGGTGAGAGGTCAGGACACTCCATGTTCACAGAGGCTGCGTGCACATTGTGTGTGTCTGTCCCAGCAGACAGACTGCACACCTCATGGTCCCTGAGCATGGGGCAGAGTCCTGACAAGATTCTTGTCTAGATTGGGAGAATAATTAGCCCCGAGTAAATATTACACCAGACTTACTGAACAAATCTTAAAAGCACAACTGGAAAGAATCAAACTGTTTTTAAGTAACCTAACAGTGTCTCAGAGCAGAGCTCAAAAATGTTTATAGAAATACAAAAATACCCACCACCCAGAAAATAAAACTTTGAATGCATGACATCTATTCAAAAATTTGGAGACTGAAATCCATAATGAAAAGAAAAATCAATCATTCAAACTAATTGTAGAATTAACGAAGTCTTTAAAATAGTTGTTATATCTTGTGTGTTCAAAAAGCTAAAGGAAATACTGAATCTTTTATGTATGTATGTGTCTATGTATGTATGTATCTATGTATGTATGTTTTTGGAACTGAGAATCAAACTCAGGACCTCACGCTTGCCAGACAGGATCTGTGCCACTGAGCTATATCCCTGACCCTGAACATTTTAAATAAACACAGGGAAAATCCTTAAATGCATCAGATTTATAAAGATGAAAAATATGAGTGAAACAAAGCTACTCAACAGGATTAACAGAAAATTTAACCTTACAAAAGAATTAGTGAATTTGAAAATATAGCAATAAAACTGTCCAAAATTAAACACAAAGAAAAAGGAAAGACTTAAACATCAGAAAGCTGTGAAACAATTTCATGTGGTCCTGTGTAATAGTAGTTGGAGTCCCTAAGAATAAACAGAAAAGGAAATTTTTTTAAATTAATGGCTGACATTTCTCCAAACTTGATGAAAACTAAATGCACAAATCCAAGAAGCTGAGCAGAATCCAAACATAAGAAACCTATGGAAACTATATCAAGCCACACAGATCAGACTGCTCAATTCCAGTAATAAAAGGAAAAAAGATATAGTAACAAAGATGCACCCACTTTCTTGTGAACCATAGGAATAGTTAAAAGAAGCCATTCTGGCAGAAGAGAAATGGAAATACATTATTGTAAGGTTTCTGTATCATACATGAAAAGTAGTATAGTTTCAGTAGAATATGATATATTATTAGATGTATTCCATAAACACTTAGAGCCACTAAAATAGCAAAACAAAGAGTTATAACTAGTAAGTCAATAAAAGAGGTAAAATGGAATTGTTTTTTAAAAAACTTCATTGCAACAAGGCAGAAAAGAGAGAACAGGGAAAAAACAATAAATGGAACAAATACAAAACAAATTAAAAGGCAGTAGATTGAAATCTAGCCATATTGGCAGTCATTACATGTCACTGGTCTAGCATTTCATTAAAGGAAAGATTGTCCCCTCTTTGCACTTGGAGGCTTTCACCAGCTGAGATGCTCCCCAGGCCTGATAGCTTAGAGTTTAGGGAGGATTCATTACTGGGTGTGATTGGTTAATTCATTGCCTCTTGGTAAGTGACTTAACCCTGAGCCCTTCTCTGTCTACAGATGACTGGGGTTGCTACTGAAAGTTCCAAACTTCTAGTTGTGCCATGGTTGTCTCGACAACTGGCCCCAATCCTGACATGAGGAGCACTGGTCACTAGTCATCTTATTAGCAGACAAAAGACATTCGTCACTTTGGAGATTATAAGTCTTACAAGTTTTTGTGTCAGGCACCTGGGACCAAGACTACATATGATAACATGGTGATTTTACCACCCCTCTAAGTCATAAAATTACAAGGGTTTTACAAGATCTTTATAGGAACCTGGGACAAAGACTAATCCAGATACTCAAAATCTGAAATGCTGTAAAACCTGAAACTTTCTGAGTGGTGACATGATTTTTAGATTAGAATATTCAACCAATAAAGTCTATGTAAATATTCCAAAATCTGAAAAATCCCCAAATCTGAAGCACCTCTGGTCCCAAGCATTTCAAATAAGAGGTACTCAGCCTGTGTTACAGTCAGCATTTGAGCATTATGAGGAAGAAGAATTCAAGTCCATATAATATAGGCTTTTTCTTTTCTGCAGTACTAGAAAACTCAGGGCCAGGCTACCTCTGAGCTAAATCCACAGCTTTATTATTATTATTATTATTATTATTATTATTATTATTATTATTTTAATTGAAACAGAGGCTCACTAAGTTACCCAGGTTGGACTCAAGCTTGCTTACCCTCCTGCCTTAGCCTCCACCCCATGCCCTTGACTAACTGGGATTACAAGCATATGTCACTGCACCCAGCATACTGAAAGACCTTTAAACAAAACAGAGAGTAGCTGGTTTTGAAATTAGATTGAAATAAATGTCACTGAGGAAAGACTGCTGGCAGTATGTTGATTTGATAATCATACTAAAAGTCTAGTTCTGAACTCTGAGATCAAAAAACTATTTTACTAAATGTACCTAGAGTTAGACAATGAAAGACTTTTGCTAACCAAATTCACACATGCATCCCCCCCCCAAAAAAAACATAAGCTATAATGCCAGTTTGTGAATATAACAAAGGAGTTTATATCCAGGATCCTCAGACCTTCTTTCCTATCAGCATACCTGAGAAATCAAATTAGTAATCAGAATTACTCTGATTACTAATTGTTCCAATTACTAGTTAATTAGAGAAAGGTGGCCAGTTTCAAGAATTAGGTCACCTACCTTAGAAAAGCTTAGTTATCTCTCCAGCAGAGACAGTTTTATCCTGGGTTTTGCGGGATAAAAAACTGAAAAATTCTTATTCATGCTCTTGTATTTCTAATTTCAATGCAAAATTCACCTCACTATAGTGAGACAGTGGCCTCTGCAGAATCTTTGGATCCCAAAGGCACACCAAGGCCTGCTTGATGGGACTTCAGCAGAGCCCTTCCTTTCACTTTGAATCATTTGAAGCCGCACTTTCCATTAGCCACAGTTATAAACTGACTTCTAAGGTGAGAGACGTCTGCAAATAGCTCCTCACCCCCATGATGTGTTCCCTCTGGTCTGACTCTCCAGGGAGGCTTTATCTGTGACCCACGGTGGTGCTGACTAAACCTATAAGCAGATCACTTTGAAGTAGTGTATTTAGGAAAAAACAGGAGGAAAGCTGTTTTTTTTTTTGAAGGGTTGAGTTTTTAGCTTTGGTTAGAAGATGATGAAACTTATCTAATGTTGAGTCTATGATCCAGTTTTTTCTATCACTTTATGAATTTAAGTCGAAGAAAAATATTCCTATACCATAATTATATTAAGTCTTGGAGATACGTGTGTGTGTGTGTGTGTGTGTAGAATTTTTCCCTTTACCTTGTTTTACATGGTTATGCAATTTAAAATTTTTTGTTGCGTGACATCCTTACCACTTACCTGATTCATTTTTAAGGTTGATTTGAGTTGCTGAAACAGAAAGTAGGCTTGTGGCATGTTCTTTTTAGAAATTACATTTTCAAAAAAAATATGTTTTCTATATATAAAAAACCATAATATTCCTAAACAAAGCTTCTGAAAAATTGCTGCTTTAGGGTATTTTTGTTGGTGGTTGCTTTTTAGATTAATTCTTGGGCATACCTTTTTTTTTTTTTTTTTTGGTACCAGGAATTGAACTCACAACCTCACACTTGCCAGGCAGGGGCTGTGCTCCTGAGTTATGTATCTGGCAGTACCCTTTAAAAAGGTAAAAAGATATGTGACTTTTCATTTGGATTCTGGAATGACCATGTAAAAGTACACAATTAGAGTTTTTTGAGGGGGATTGTTTGGGTTTTTGTTTTTGTTTTGATTTGTTGAGGGGCTTTTTTGTTGTGTTGTCCTGTTTTGTTTTGTTTTTGAGATAGGGTCACACTATATAGCCTAGACTGGCCTTGAACCTTGTGCCTATCCTCCTGCTTCATCCTCTCAAGCACTGAGATTACAAACATGTGCCACCATGCCCAGCCGCAACTGTTTTTTTTAATCACACCTTTTTGTACTACAGTCCTGTCCCTCTCAAATGTGATTCCAGAATATATGGGGCATACTGTTGCTTCGTATTCAAATTCTTTGTTAGATGTTCTTTATTCTACAAAGCTAGGGTAGGTATTAGTCTAAGGTAAATGATGATTAGTGCTCTCTAACATGGGTTTCACAGATCCAGTATTTGGTTGACTATTAATAGTAGAAAAAGGTTTCCATAAATTAAATGGAAATTAAAAATGGCGGGTTAAATATGCTGTTGAAATGTAGAATTTTCAGAGCATTTAATACATTCCTGGGTTATGAATATCCAACAAACTGCGGTTCACAGTGTTTCTCAAACACACTGGGCCATGGAACCCTTTCTTTCAAAAAATTCCACATAAGGCTGGTGTGGTCCAAAACAACTTAGAACAATGCCAAGAGGGAAATTCTGTGTTCACCTTGTTTCAAGTCTTCGGAGAAAGGTTAGTCATCAGTTACAGCAAAAATGGGTACCATGAAATGCATTTACCAAGAGCAGTAATTACATATCATATAGACTCTATTTTATTCTTAATTACAGGTGTCATTTTTTGTTGAGTTAACTAAAAACTATATCCTAGTTATGTTAAATGCTTAGAGAACTGACTGATTTCTAAAACTGAGAGGCAAAAGGAAAAAGTTTTAATGAAATTCAAACTCGAATTTGAATTGTAGTTCTCTCTATCCTCCCTTATAGCAGTGTACCTGCTACATCCCATCCTGCCTATACTAATTTAATTAGGCTGAATATCTTACTAAAGCCAGCATTTTCAAATCAACCTCTAACTTCTTTGCATCTCGGAAATGAGAACTTGAGGGAAAGGGGTAGGCGATATATATCACAGCTAAGTCTTCTCTTCCAGTTAGGGGAAGGCTTTTTTGTATCATTTCATTAGCTTTCTTTTTCCTTTAGTCACTGAGAAACATGGCATTGCAGTGATTCAAAAATTTTTTGTGCCTGCTACCTTGATTAAAATGCACAGTACCAGGCTGGGGATATTGCTTAAGCAGCATAAGCGCCTGCCTGGCAAGCATAAGGTCCTGAGTTCAGTTCCTGGTATAAAAATTAAAATAAAATAAAATACACAGTACCTAAGTCTTCCAGGCATAATGGTGCACTCCTGTAATCCCAGCACTCATGAGGCTGAAGCAGAAAGATCAAAGTGAGTTTGAGGCCAACCTGGGCTACATGGTGAATTCAGAACCAGTCTAGACTGCACAAGAAGACCTTATCTAAAACAACCAACACAACAAAATAAAATATTACTTAAGTCTAAGAAACATCCTAATGAACAAGTAGCTAACTACTTATAAAATGTCCTATGTTTAAATCTGTCTCTTGGAAAGATTTGTCAGCAAGCAGGAGCATTCTTCATTAAATGGGTATTCTCTGACCTTGTCTCTAATAAAGTAGCTTTGAAAAAAAATCACATGTGTATAAGAGTGATATTTGTCCTTATTATAATAAAAAACACAATGCCAAGAATAATGGAATAAGTCTGTTTGAAGGGGGGTTGAGTATTTTGAGGGATGATTAATAGCAATGTGTATGCATACATGTACTTTCTCCAAATCTCATGGTCTAGTTTTATTTTCTTTATAGTATTATATGTGATTATCTTTACTTACTGGTTGCATGTCTCACCTGCACATCCTAGTCTCAGCTCCTTATAACCAAAGACTTCATATCTTTGCTTTGTGTGCATGGATTGTCTTCTAATTATTAAATTGTATTAGTTCTTTCTATATCCTAGACACAAGTCCATTATCAGATAACTGTTTTGCAAAATTTGTTTCCTATTGTGTGGGTTTGTCTTTTTACTTTCTTGATGGTGTCTGGGCTTACCTATTTTTAACCCTTTATGTGTGTGTGTGGGTATGTGTCCTTGTTAAACTGTAAAATTTCAGTTGTCAAATTCCTTACATCTAAAGATAGCTACTTCTTTGAGATCTCAGTTGCCTCCCAGAGAATGGCCCTACGTGGTAACCATGTATTACAGAATTTGTATCCAGAATCAGCTACCTCCACCCTCCAGATGTTGCCAGATGACTACTTGATTTTGTTGTTGATGAGATGCCATACTTTGTTTTTTTCTTATAGGTGAATCGATTTAGTAAGGTGGAAGACCGAGCAATTTTTGTCACTGATCGTCACCTGTATAAAATGGATCCCACTAAACAGTACAAGGTGATGAAGACTATCCCCCTGTACAATGTAAGTATTCTGTGCTTCTCTCCCTAGAGAAGGCTCTTAACCTGGTGGTCATGGACCAGTAGTGGGTTCTTGAAAGACCGCAAGGATCTTTGGGTCTTTCAAGAACCCACTTGCTCCTGACGTTGTACACCAATCTTGTATTTGGTACAGAAGTACAGTCTCTTACCAGAAGGATCCAAAGTTTATTTATTTTCATAAAATTTGGGTTTTATGGAAATGGAATCAAATAGAAAAACAGTACAGTTTTTTTGTGAAAACATTACTGAACTTTCAAATTTAAAATGTGTGTGACTTCCAGTTCTCATCAACATATATTTTTTGTATTTATTACTCATGTGATCTGCAATCTAAATCTATTGTGTTGTTCACTCTATCCTTAAGATTTTCAAATTCTATCATTTTTATTTGAAATGTGAAATGTGGTATCTCCTTGAATCTCAATATGAATTTTTTTCTGTTTAACCATGTCTGCTTTATAAGTGACTGCTATTCTGATTCTTTAGAAAGATCCTACTGGACTACTAGATCTTTTCATTTATTTCAGGAGGTCTTCTCCATTAGTTCTTAAAGAAAGAAGTCTGTCTGACACTAGGATCTATAAGGAACAGTATTTAGATCATTATAAATCTTGCAGTTGCTACAAAAAGGAAAAGGAAACATTGCTTCATAGTCGCCTTTTGTTGCATCTCAGAGGTCTTTTTGGTTGTAAGGAACAGAGACAGCTAACTATTCCTGGCTGTGCAGGATGGTTTAGATTGCCCAGATTATGAAGCTGGGGTTTGTCCTAACTACTCCATTCCCTTACCCCCAGTCCCTTCACATATACAAACCTTTCCAGTAGAAAATCCAGTACATTGCAGCTACAAATAACATGATATTGCAAGACAGTTTAGATTATACATAGTCTTCTTAATTGTGTATACAAGTCAGAGTTTAAACCTAATAACCCTGCAGTTTTATAGTCAGAGATGAAAGAAATGGGGGAGAAAAGCAGATTTTGTCAAAATCTAATGAGCTGTGGAACCAAACGAACATAAATTGTGGTGTATGTCCTATGTATTTTCTTTCAATTAAGGGAGATCCATCAGACACAAGCTAGTTAAATAAATAAACAACTCTTTGAGTTTATTTTCCCAGTCTTCCTTTTTCATGTTGATTGCTTTGTATTTATATTCTGTTTTCAATCATCATCATCACTAATGATATTAATGATATTATATGGCATTAATAATATCACAAAAATTAACAGTATCTAACTACCGTAGTAACTGTGAACACCACATGGGTAGAAATGCACTTTTGAAGATGTTCTGTTGGACTCTTATCCCTCTGTATTCCAGCACCATTTTTATACACCAGCCTAATTTCCAGCAGCCAGCATTTTTGTTAAAATGCTGTCATTAGCCAGGCATGGTAAATATCTGTAATCCCAGCACTCTGACAGGCTGAGGCAGGAAGATTCCAGGTTTGAGCCCTGCCAGTCAACACAGAGACTATCAAGCTCCTGCTTCACAATATAAAAAGGGCTTGGAATGTAGCTCAGTGCAAAATTTTTGGGCTCAATCCTCAGTACCACCAAAAAAAGGTGCTTTCAACCAGACCCCACCCTGCACTCACTCACAGGAGGTAGAAAGGGCTTAGCCTTGAGTGAGTCATGGCGTGGGTATAGATGTCCAGCTCCATCACTAAGTGGCCGAGATAATTCTCCATGTTTCCCCACAAGAGGCAGCTGCAGTTGGCCTAGCATAGCTGCCTCCGCTCTCCCTTTGCCATGCCGCTGCACCTCCAGATCAGCTGTGCACATTCGTCAGCCTTGGCCACAGTCTGCCTCTGGGAGGTGACTTCCGGAGAGCCTGCCTTCCAGGACAGGGCAGGTCGGATGGAAAGGAGACCTCCACTATGTTAAGTCTGAAACAAATAATGGAAAAACAATTTGAGGACAGGGACATGGGTATTTGTTTTATTATTCCTTGTGCTCTTCTGTATGGTTAAAATACTCTGAAATTAAAAACAAACTTTAAGAAAAGCAACCTTTGTTTTAAGAAGATGATAACAAATTTGAAAATAAATTCAACTGTGTTGACTTCTGCATAACTTACAAGACCATATTCCATAAATAATCAGAAGTCTAATACTATAGACTGGGAAAGAATTCAGCGCTGAAGATTAAAATTTAAGATCAGAACAATATACAGTTGGAGGTGGAAATTATGAATCTAGAGGGAAAATAAGGGAGGATTATTCAAGAACATCCACAGTTAAATGTAGGGATAGGAATCTCTGAAGGAAATGGGATAAAAAGCAAATCTCTTTATAGTCCTCTTTTCTCATATCTCTTTTAGTGTGCTAAATGAACTCTAATTTTCCTTCAAACCCATAAGGTTATGAGTTATTCTAGGAAAGAAAGGAGCTATGGGAACACTGTGTTTAGAGCCAGATTGGACCGTTTTCAGAAATAAGAGTTGTCAATTAAAAAAAAAAATACAGCTAAGAGATCTCCAGCTTGCTCTTCTCTTTTCCCCTTCTGTGTAGCATCTTTCCTGCTTTAGCCGGGCTTTGTGGCACCAAGGAACAGACTGCACATATTATCCTCAGTAATGCTGTGCTTGTAATAAGAATGTGTGTGGCAGTCAGGGAGAGGAATCTCAGGGAAACCCAACAAGTGCTGCCATCTAAGGCAGATCCAAGGGGCTACGTGAGCCTGCAACCCCTCAGCAATGTGAGTGCTGGACAGTGACACTTCTGCCTGCCTTTACTCTCTCCTTCTCTTTGTGTCTTCTTATTGACAGTCACCTCTTTCTTGCCAGACATTATGGGTCAGCCCTAGGACCAGGTCAGAAGCAGCCACCCCAACAAGTTACTCGCATTCATCCTGCAGTAACATATTGTGCAGCCTTCTCAGATGAGGCCTCTCCATAGCAACTGATTCTGCGTGATCTCCGTACTTTGTTCCTTGTCAAACACTTGCAAATCTATGCATAGCCTTTCCTGATTTTTTCTGGTATGACTTGGATAATCCCTATAATTTATTTTGGGCACAATTGATCTCTTCCTTTCCCCCACACCCTATGCTGAGGATTAAACCCAGGACCTTGGGCTTCCCAGGACCTTGGGCTTTCCAAGCAAGTGCTCTACTACTAAGCTACATCCCGCTCCACACCAGCCCACCCCCCAGCTTTTTTGTACTGGGAATCAAACTCAGGACCTTGTGCTTGCCAGACAGACACTGTGCCAGTGAACTATATCCCTGGCCCTCCAAGCCCTTTTTTATTTTGCAACAGGGTCTTACTGAGTTGCCCAGGCTGGGCTTGAATTTGTAATCCTTCTGCCTCAGCATCCCAAGTAACTGGAATTATAAGCATGTGTACCACTGTACCTAGTATTACTGTTTTTTACTGTTGTTTCATGGTACATCAGGACCTCGAGGCAAGTCATGCTGAATATTAGGGTATGCCATTAGGTTTCCCTGTAGGATGGGTCTCTGGAAGAGAAGCACTTCCCATATTTCAGCTTCATTCTGTTGCCAGGATACCAGTCTTTGTCAAGCAGGTCCTAAAATTTTGTTCTATTTCCTTGACTGACTCCAGCCAGGCAATATAGGACTAATGTTCATTGCTTTGCTAATGTACCATAAAAATACCCACCTAATCCCTCTATACTCTGTCTCTTAACTCAGAGCTTATGTAAGTCAGCAGCAGCCAAGTGCCTCAGCTGCTCAGCTCTGATGGATACATCAGCTCTTCCCCACAGGTCACCAGCAGGAGGGTAAATAACTGCTTGAGACCTATAAACAGTGGGCTTCTGGCTCGCCCTGCTGAGGGAGAGAGAGCCTTTGCTCCTCCCTGAGATGTTGCCACCAACTGCACGCCCTCTGACAGTTATTCCCGGAGTTCATTTCTCTCTGCTAAATCTTGAGTCACAATGAAGGGATTTAAAGGACTTTAACAGAAGGGGAAAGTATTACACTATAATGTTTAGAGAATCACCATCATTTGATATTTTAGGAATCTATACACCATTGTCTGATCACACACTCAGTACCTAAACCTTTCAGTTCAAATAATTACTGAGTATTCATTGTATGCCAGCCTATAGGTAGTCAGAACACCAAAATATCAAAGCAGCCACAGTTCTTCCCTTCTCTAATATATGTAATTTATATTAGAGTGGATAAAACCAAATATATGTATGTATGTGTACATGTATATATGTATGTGTATTCAGGTGTAACATGTATCATGTAGTCCATAGAAGGTGTGAGGAAAAAGGTAACATTGGGGAAGAAAATAGAGAACATGAGGGTTATTATAATTTTAAATGTGGTGACCAGGCCTCCCTGAGAAGTTGACATTTAAGCAAAAGCTTAAGAGAGTTAAGGAATGAACCCTATGTTTACTTGGTAGAAAAGTGTTTTAGGCAGAAGAACAGCAACTGTTTCCTTGAGCAGAGGAAGAAGCTTTCCCAGGACTGGAGATGCTCGATAGCTTGCTCTATGTAAACATTCATCAAGCTGTTTACTTGAGATATGTGTGCTCTAGCGTGTACATGTCACACCTCAATTAAAAGGGCAGGGGGAGGAAAAGGGAGACAGGAAGCTGCTGATGAATAGGAGTGTCCGTCAAGAGGAACGCCTGGAGGAGGTCTCCGCATACTGGAAGACAGTGATGTGTGAAGCCAGTGCTATGCACTGTACAGAAGATAGTGTGGTCATGTCGGTTCCACAACTTGTCTGAAGAAGACTATCACCGCATGTCCCCTGGTGGGGGAAACAGCCCTTAGCTGTCTCTCCAGGGAATAGCAGGCACCAGCAACAGCAGGGTAGGCATGTGATTGAGGGAAGCCGGTCTTCTCTAGTACTGTAGGTGTAATATCCCACTCTGTTCCTAAGACTGATGATATGTGGGTTTTTGGTTTTTTATTTTGTTTTGTCTTGGGGTTTTTTTTTCATTTCTTTTAAGATCAGCTTCACTAGAGGTCTGATACTTTTATCAATTTTGTTATCTTTTCTTTCATCTGTGTTTTTATTTTTTTCTTCATTCTTTAGGTTCTTTTTCTAGCTCTGAAGAGTGGCTGGAACTGAACTTCATATTATAAATTATGCTAACCTTAATGCTCAGTTCTAATTATTTTGGCATTTCCATTGAGTCCTCTTTATGCTTGAGTTGTTTGGTAGTGTATTTTTTAATTACCACATAGGTGCTAATTTATGGTTGTGTGTATGTTATATGTCCATTTTCCATGGGGGAGAAACCACCTTTTCCCCAATGTTCATCAGCATAAATCAAGTGTCTTTATGTCTCTTTCTGGTTGCTCTACTGTGTTCTGTGGGTCTTCTGGCTTTCCTTGTGCCAATTACTGTTTTAACTACTGTTAGACAAGATTTATGAACTCTAAAATTACAGTAAATTTCCAGGTCCTCTCCTTTCAAATTTAACCCCTGTAACCTTCACACAGCTTTATTCACCACCTCACATGAAGAGGAGAGCAAGAGATGGTACTGAAGAGAATCAATTTCTCTCTCTCTCTCTCTCTCTCTCTAGTTCTATTGCTTTCTCTCTCTCTCTCTCTCTCTCTCTCTCTCTCTCTCTCTCTCTCTCTCTCTCTCTCTCTCTCTCTCTCTCTCTCTCTCTCTCTCTCACTCATTAAACTCAGGGGCTCATGCTTTCACACATACTAAGTAAGCACTTCTTTGTCACAAACCAAATGGCTTTAGAAGTCAGGTACAGAAATAAAGCAAGCACATACCCCATTAGGCAGTAACTACTTCTCCACTCCAGCCAATTGTGGCCGTGCCTGAATCTAGTGCACCCAAGCTGTAAATTGGAAAAAGCAAAAGTTTGTATTTTACATAAAGTCTCGGGGCTGTTAAATGTTAAGAACTGACTTTAAAATGTCATGCAAACCAAAACAAAACATCTCTATAGGACATATTCACCCCTGGCCACAGGTTTACTCTTATTAAAAGAGGTCTTTGTCACATGTTATTTGAAACGAGCTATAACCAAACTTCTTGGCCTCCTCAATGCCAAACTTTAAAATTAGTGTTATATTTATTCTGGAGTTTGTGTCACAGAGGTAAACACTAACCATTTTTCACTTGTAAAGCTATGACAGAATTCAGGCTTCAGAATGCATTTTCCTTTTGAATTAGCAAGAAGAGAAAAGAATATAAAGGAAATTTTTGATATGAGTATCTTCCTAGTATGAAATCATTCCATTCCATCAAAGTTTACTGCTAATTCTAATCCTCTTTGAATTATGAAAATTTTCAAACTTACATAGAAATTGAAACAATGGTATAATCAACCATGTGCCCACCTAGATTCAATTTGTTTATTTTTTACCATGTTTATTTCTCTCATGACACTTCATCTCTGAAATATTCATGTCTGTAGAGAACAGTCTCCTTTTATAACCACATACTGTTAGTGGGGTACTGTGGTGCTGTGTTCTTCCCAGGGACCCTTTCTAATCTCTTGTCCCAAACAAAGACTTGGACAGGAAGTAGAGGGAGACAGTTTACTTTTATTAAAGGTAAGAATGGAGAAGAAGTGCTCTGAAAAGAAGTGGTCTGCACACAGAGTGGTCTACTGCAAAAGAAATATGACAGTGGCCCAGAACCAATGTCCCCCATTTTTATACCCCATTCTGATGTCAGATCTAGGCCAGACTAGCAGAAACCTATTTGATCTTGTTCCAGAAAAATTGAAGATAGAACCCTCTGATTGGTACCCGGTGCAGGGCTTCTGTGCTTGTCCTGCATGTCTGTGATTGACAGGTCACACCCACTTGCCCAGCTGCTTTGCCATGCCCTAATCCCCTGCCTCAATACCTCTTTGGTTGGTTGGCTGCTTGCTTGCTTTTAATGGTTCTGGGTATTAATGACAGGGCCTTTGCACTAATTTACCCTACCCGTACCCCTTTTTTAGTTTTTAATTTTGAGACAAGGTTTTGTTAAGTCACTTAGGCTGAGCTCAAACCTGCAATCTTTCTGCCTCAGCTTCCCAGAGTATTGACATTACAGGCTTGGTACCACTACATCCAGCCACAATACCATTTTATATAGCTCAGAAAATTAGTATTTCCACAATAATCAGCTAATGTTCAATACATATTTAAATTTAAACAGTTGTTCAAAGATTGCCATTTAAACTTTTTTAAAAAATTGTTTCACAGTTCACATTTAGTTATCTAAAAGTGAAATTGTTCCATGACATGACATTTGGAATTTATATTTGGAATTGGTCTGTTTTGGTACAGAACCATACCTTCACACACATTCACTCCCTTACTTTTTCTCATTATAATGACTTTTAAAATAGTTTTGTTGAAATATAGTTTATCATTGTGTTCCCCCCAAATCTATATATTGAAGGCTTAGTCTCCAGTAGACACCTCTCCTGGCCCCAGCTCTCTTTAAAATTTTTCTTTGGGACAGGGTCTTGCTAAGTTAACCAGACTGGCTTCAAACTTGGAATCCTCTTGTGTCAGCCTCTCAAGTAGCTAGAATTACAGCTGTGTACCATCACACCTGGATGATTTTATACTTTGAGTTATAATCTGCCTTGTTTTGTTGTTCAGGTTGTTTCAGTTTGAGCACTGGGAGTCTCTGAGTTGAATCCAGTGCTTTTTAATCATGTCTATATATGTGATTGTTTTTCTTAGTATGTTGAGTACTTCTTTCTGATGTTACAAGATGCCCCAGATTCATATGTTTCCTGCTTGAACTCTAAAATCAGCCATTTCTTCTCTCAAAACCAAGGTTCCTTTTGATGGGAAATCAGTTAATGGGCATTTGGGCTGTTTCCAAGATTTAACTGTGCCACTATAAACATAGGTGTGCATGTATTGCTGTGGTATGTCACTTCTAATACTTTCAGGAAGATCCCAACAAGGGGAATAGCTGAGTCAAATGGAACCTCTAGTTTTAGTTTACTGAGAAATATCTACATAGATTTCCGCAGTGGTTGCACCAGTGTACACTCCCAACAATGGAGAAGGGCTGTTTTTTCCCCACAGCCTCGCCAGCATTTGTTATTGGTTGATTTCTTGGTAACAGTCGTTCTTTCTGGAGTGACATGGAATCTCAGCATTATTTTAATTTGCATCTCTCAAATGATTAATGACACTGAACATATTTTCATATATTATTTGCCATTTATATTTATTCATCTGAGAAGTGTCTATTCAGTTCAGATGCCCATTTTTGGATTGAGTCTTTAAATTTGAAAGTTTCTTTTTTTAATTCTTTATATATTCTAGATATTAGTCATTTGCCATAGTGTGGCAAAAATTTTTTCCCACACTATGAGTTGTCTCTTCACTCTGTTGGTGGTTTCTTTTGCTGTTCAAAAGCTTTTTAAAGTCTTTGCCTACACCAATGTCTTCAAGAGCTTGACCTATTATGTCTTCCAGCACATTTAGTGTTTCTGCTTTAATATTTAGATCTTTGATCCATTTTGATTTTAGTTTAGTATGTAGTAAAAGATGTGTGTATAATTTTAATCTTCGTCATATGGCAAGCCAGTTTTTCCAGCACTGTTTATTAAAGAGGTGGCTTTTCTTCCAGTAAAGGTGTTTGGATCCTTTTTCAAAGATAAGTTGACTGAGTGGCTTTGAAGTTCCTTCTGCATCTTCTAATCTGTCCCATTGATCTTTGGGTCTGTTTCCTTGCCAGTACCATGCTGTTTTATTACAGTAGTTTTGTAGTATAATTTCAACTCAGGGATTGTGATGCCCCTTGCTTTTCCTTTGCTTTTTTAGGTCTCTTCTGGTTCCAAATAGATTTTAGGATTGTTTTTTCTAGTTCTGTGAGATATGCTGTTGGTATTTTGATCAGGATTACTTTAAATCTGTGTAACAGTTTTCAAAGTGTGGCCATTTTCACTATATTGGTTCTTCCTACCAAAGAACAAGGGATGGTTTTCCATTCCTGATATTCTCTTCAATGTCCTTTTCAGAGTACTGTAGCTTCCAATGTAAAAGTCTTACTTCATTAGATTGATTCTTAAGTATTTTTTGATGCTACTATAAAAGGTGTTATTTCCCTAATTTCTCTCTCAGTAAGTTTGCTGTTTGTGTACAGGAATGATACTGATTTTTGAATGTTAACTTTGTATCCAGATACACTACTAAATTTGGTAATTAAATCTAAAAGTCTTTTGGTAGAGCTTTTGGGGTCTTCTATGTAGAGTATCATGTCATCTGCAGATAGTGATAATTTAACTTCTGGCTTTCCTATCCTTATTCTTTTTATTTATTTCTCTTATGTAATTGTGCTGGCTAATGTTTCTAGTATTCTATTGAATAAGAGTGGTGATAATGAATATCCTTGTCTTTTTCCTAAATTTAGAGTAAAAGGTTTCAGTTTGGGGACATTTATATGATGTTGGCTGTTGGTTTGTCATAGATGGCTTTTATCAGATTGAGATAAAGACCATCTATTCCAATTTTCCATAAGGCTTTATCATGAATAGGTGTTGGACTTTGTCAAATGCTTTTTCTGCATCTATTGAGATAATCATATGGTTTTTGTCCCTGGCTCTGTTGATACGGTCTATTACATTTATTGATTTGTGGTTGTTGAACCATCCCTGCATCCCTGGGATGAGTCCTATTAGATCATAGTGTATAATCTTCTTGATGATTTGCTACGTTCTGTTAGCCAGTATCTTAGTGAGGAATTTTGCCTCTACATTCAATAGGGAAAATGGCCTGTAGTTCTCTTTTTTCATTGAATCCTTCTCTGGTTTTGGTATCGTGATAACTCTTGTTTCCAGGAATGACTTTGGGAGTATTGCTTTCCTTTCAATTTCATTAATGAGTTTGAGATGTAGCAGCATCAGCTTTTCTCTAAATTTCTTACAGCATTCAACTGTGAACCTGTCAGGGCCTGGCTTTTCTTTGTTAGTAGGTTTTTAATTATATCTTCAATTTTGTTGACTAATATTGGCTTATTTAGAATATTTATGTCTTGTTGATTCAGCTTTGGTGATTTAAATGTATCTAGGAAGCTGCCCTTTTCTTCTGTGTTTTCCATCTTAAGAGAAATACAGGTTCTCAAAGTAGATATTGATAATCTTGATTTCTATAGGATCTGTTGTGATTTCACTGTTCATTGTAATTACATGGATTTGAGTCTTGTCTTTCCTTTGTTTGATAAAAATGGCTAAGAGTTTGTTGATTTTATGTAATCTTTCAAAGAACCAACTTCAATCCATTAATTCTCTGTACTGTTTTCTTAGTCTCCATCATATTAATTTCTGATCAGATCTTTATAATTTTCTCCTTCATATGAGCTTTGGGCTTGACTTCTTCTTTTAGAAGCTTGAGATTCAGCATTAGGTTGTTTATTTGAGCTCACTCTGCTTTTCTGATATGGGAATTCACCACTATAAATTTCTCTTGTAGGACTGCTTTCATTGCAACCTGTAAGTTCTGGTATATTGTATTGGCATTATTGTTTAATTATAGAAATTGTCTAATTTCTTCTTTAATTTCTCTGCGACCCATTGGTTATTCAAGAAGGTGTTATTTAATTTTCATGTATTTATGAAGTTCCTGTGATTTCTTTTGCCATTGATTTCCAATTTCATTGCACTATGGTTTGATAGTACACATGGGTAATACTTAAGCGTGTTCTATGAGGTAGTATGTGATCTATTTTGAAGAACATCCATGTGCAGCTGAGAAGAATGTGTATTCTGATGTGGGGTGGGCCACTGTGTAGTGGACTAATAAGTCAATTTGTTCAAAAGTTTGGTTCAGTTCTGATATTTCATTGTTGATTTTTTTTTTGTCTAGTTGATCTGTCTTTTTGTGACAG
Organism: Dolichotis patagonum; assembly: GCA_004027295.1. Taxonomy (NCBI): domain Eukaryota; kingdom Metazoa; phylum Chordata; class Mammalia; order Rodentia; family Caviidae; genus Dolichotis; species Dolichotis patagonum. The sequence continues at coordinate 53,658 of PVJX010008794.1, forward strand.
TAGGATATTGAGGTTCACCATTACAACTGTGTTAATATTTCTTTGATTTTTCATGTATGTTAATATTTGTTTTGTATACTTGAGTGTGCAGGTATCTGGTGCATATATATTTATGACGGTTATCACTTCCTCTTGTATTATTCCCTTTACAAGGATGCAGTGACCTTTTTTGTCTCTCTTAATCAGTCTTGGCTTGAGATCCACTTTGTCCCCAGCCTTTGAAAACCACTGATCATTCTGTTGCCTCCATAACTATGCCTTTTCTAGAATGTGATAATCAGAGTCATATGGTTTATAACCTTTTCAGATTGACTTCTTTCACATAGAACAAGCATTTAAGGCTCCCCCATGTCTCTCTCTGGCTTAATAGCCATAATTTCTTTTTAAATCAGTGAGTAAGATTCCATTGTGTAGAGGTTCCATAGTTTATCCACTCACTGTTGAAGGAATCTTGATTGCTTCCAATTTGGAGCAATTATGAATAAAGCTACTAAAAATATTTGCATGCAGTTATTTTGTATGGACACAAATCTTCAGACCCATCGCGTAAATACCCAGAAGTGCAATTGCAATACCTTTTGATAAGACTGTTTAGCTTTGTAAGAATTGCCAGCTGTCTTCTAAAGTACCTGGACCATTCTACATTCCTGCCATAATGAGAGTTCTGTTGTTTAACATTCTTACCCGTATTTGATACTGTCAGTGTCTTTTTATTTTGGTCATTCTAATAGATGTGTATTTGTGCAATTCATTTTCTATTATCCTAAATTATATAACTTAGAACACACTAGGTCTTAATATTTAATTCCAAGAAACATATCTCCATTTTCTGTTTGTGTTTACAAGGCAAAGGCTGATCTTTATGTAAATCAAAGCAAATATATTTAAAAGATAAATTTGGCATCATTTCTTCCCACCTACTAGCAAGAATTATCCAATTTATCTTTTAACTATAATTCTAGTCACTCTTCAAAGGAAAGATAAAAATAGGAAATCATGGTAGGTTTTTGAGAATATAGTCAGTAAACACTGTCCTCACAAGTGGCACAATCAAATACATGTAAACAGCAATCTGAAAATGAAACATTCAAGTTATAGCTGACCCCTTTAGTAGCCAAGTGGCTTTTTATGTACAAATACTGCATATTTAGGTTATAATTTCAGCCAACTGGAATTTGTGTTATGATCACATTATCATCTTCCCTGTTGAGCTATTCTCTAGACTACATTTGTAAACTGTAATATGGAATTAAAGCATTAGTTCCAATACAGTTGTTGAGAAAGGTTAAAATTTGTACGGGGGGCAGTGAGGTCAGAATTTGGCTGTTTTCGTAAAGCTCACAGACTTGTGGTTTGATGTAGAGAAAAAAAGCAAAATATTACTGACATAATTTGTAGTGCTATCCACAACTTTGATCACAACCTCTTTGACTCTGAGAATCATCCTTGAGATCACCATAAGTTGGCGGAAAAGATTGTTCCCTGTGGCTGTTGCATGTTGCTTGAATAAATTCACCTCTGCCATTTCAGTTCATGTGGCCATTGTTGTCCCCAGTCCAGCACTCATAGAACAGTTGCCAAGACTGAGTTTAATTTGCGTAAACATAAAATCTGCTCACTGCTTTCGAGTGAGATGGAGTAAACTGAAACATTTAACCTGACCTCCGCTGGAATTCTTGTCTTTCTTTTGTTGGTGAGTGTATTAATTTTGCCTGATGGATTGGTTTGAAGAATGTTTGAATCTTCCCATTAATGTTTTGACGTAGTCCTTTTTATTAGTATAGGGTTTATGGCTAAGGAAGTAGCCAATTAATCACACGCATCCGTCCTTTCCTTCTGTGCAAAACACTAAGCAAACAGGAGAGAGAAAAGAGACAATTATCTGAGCTGATGTGCTGGATTTGCAGAGGTAAAATACATTGTAATTATGCCAGGCCTCATGCTTTATTACTCTATTGGACGTGACTTGCTAGAAGGATATCGTTCAGTTTGGAAGATGTATTGTTCTAGTAATGTGTACAGGGTGAGCCCTTTTGAAATCCATCCGCCTGCCTGCTCTGCTCCCCACCATTTCTAAAGTACCCGCCCTTCCTGGCAGTGTCCCAAGGGAAGATGTTTCCATGGTAACCTCAACAGAGGCAGTCAGCTGATGTCTGGCACTGCCTGAGCTGTGCTAGCTCTCTCCCCTCTCTCAGCCTTTAAACTATATTTATTAGTCCTCTTTAACAGAAAGTATATAACCCTGTAATGTCAGACCCTGAGTGGCACTCAGGTTTATTTATTTATTTGGGTAATAAATTTACCTTCCTAATTAATTCTCAGCAGATCCTGGGACCTGTATTATTTTGAACATCTTGCACAAACATTTTTATTTCTGCCTGTTACGACAAAGAGAAATGATTAGCAAAACTAGGTATCTGGAAATCCCTGTTCTTGGGTGGGGGGCATGATGTCTATATTTAAAAGGAATTTGGAAAGACAGATGTTAAAGTTTAATTTTTTTATTCTGATAGTTTTGGCAATGAAACAATCTTTCTACTCTCCTAATTTTTTTAGCACTCAATTTTATCATTAAAATGGAATGAGCCTAGTGGTTTCCAAGTACTTCTTAAAAACATGACACCTAAATCCTGTTTTCTCTCATTTTTTAATTAATAAAAGGGAAAAAAGTCAGAATTTCAGACCTGCCCTATTGGATGTTTTCCTGACACATGTTCAGAAGTAAATGCCTTCTGTTATATTTGTTAGAGACTAGTACTTACGCTAAATAGTACTAAGCGAACCAACTTATGGCAGATGTAGGTGCTTTGGAGTACAAAGTAGAGTGTGTTTTTAACAATACTAAATTAAATTTCTTTCTTAGTTTTTTTTTCTTTTTAGGTTTTATTGTGAATTTCAAATTTGAAAGATGTCAAAGTTGAAAAGCAGCAATCATTAGGACAATTTATGACTCCTTTAAAAAGCTATCTTGTTAAACACAAAGCCTTTTAAAGAACTATAGTATAAAAAAACAAGCACAAGCAGGGTGTAGTGTTGCATATCTGTAACCTCTTCCACTGGGGAGGCTGAGACAGAAGAATAGCAAGTTTGAGGCCAGCCTGTGCCACTTAGCAAAACCTTGCTTCAGAAAATACAATAGAAAGGCCTGAGGATATAGCTCAGTGGTAATTTGCCTAGAATGTGTGAGGTCCTGAACTGCAAAAAGACAAAATAAGTACAATACTACCTCATTTATACTAGAGACCAGATTGCCAGAAGCAAGATCCTTTTAAAGCAAAGCCCTAAACAGAGACGTGTATATATGAATACTTATCTACCAGTGCAGAAATGGATGTCCCTACATGACGCAGTAATAGGTTTCTTTTATGCAGCTGTCTTATCCAGGCACTCTTGCATGCATTAAAAATTTTGAACAGCTACTCTGCCACGCACCTGGCAGAGACTTGACATTTCAAGAGTGCGGTACACAGTCTGCCCATCCGAGAGCAGGAAAGTGCCCGGTGCCTGGAATGCAAACCACAGCTTCATCCTAGGTGTGGCCTATGATGTCTTGCTCTCAAGAGGAACCCAAAACTCAGAAAGGCACGGTTACCTGTGGCCACAGATTACACAGAATGGAGCTGGTCTTTGCACCCAAGTCCAGTGCTCAGTCCTGCTACCTGCTGTCTCCCTTTTATGGAGAACACTTAAAACTAAAATTGTTTCACAAAAAGAAAAGAGAGAATGAAGCTGTCACATCTGATCCCAGGCATTTAATAGGTGATTAAATTCTATTGTGTCTCAATCATAAGAATCTTGGGCAGGGGGTACATGTCCCTTCATAAATGGGAGACTCAGTCTCAGAGAAATTGTCACTGGTGCAGCTTTTCAGTACATGTTTTTCTAACCCTGTAGCCCAAGCTAGCCACAGAAATACCAGAAACCTCTGGCTGAGCCACCTATGTTGCTCCCTATCTCCTTGCATTTTTGTTATTTACTTATTTCTTATATTAATAATTGCTTTCTAAAACACTCCATCTTACCGGATTAGATAGCACACACCTATAATCCCAGGAGGCTAAGGCAAGAGGATCGCAGCAAGTTCAAGACCAGCCTGAACTACATAGTGAGACCCTGTCCCAAAACGGCAAAAATAAAATAACAAAAGAAAATATTCATCTTAACCTTTTGAGGACAGGTAACTAGCAGATTCACAGGAAACCAAATAATCAAGACAGAGCTTCCATATTCACCTGTTCTGTATATCAAGGATCCTAGGAATGAGCTTTAGTATGGAGGGGGGCAACACCTTTAAAGAGAGTACCACATTGATTGTCCTCCTACTTGTCCTACTTGCACAACTGTTTTGCTTTTAATTACAGTCCCATCTTTTCAAAAAAAGAATATGTAAAGCATGACAGCCTCAGGAAGGCCTGAAAAATGGACAGCTCTCGTTGCTCACAAGATACATAGAAGACTTAAATTTTCTTTTATGTCTTCACTTTCCCCTTTTAAAAGCCAAATCAAAGATATTAGTAGATTCTGACTCACAGGTTCTCACCCTTAGCTGCATACTGAAATAGCTGGAGAGTTTTTCCTTTTTGGTTTTGCTATGTAGTTTAGGCTGGCCTTGAATGCACTGTGTAGCCAAGGCTGGCCTAGTGCTTACAGCAGTCCTCCTGCCTCAGCCTCCCAAGTGCTGGAATTACACACTTACGCCATCTTGCCTATGAGGACAGTCTTATCAAAAGATTTTCCTAAGCCAGGCATGGTGATGCATGCCATAATCCCAACTCTCAGGAGGCTAAAGGAGTACGCATCCAACCTGGGCTACATCATGAGCTCAGTGCCAGCCTAAACTTGATAGTGAGACCCTGTCTTAAAAACAAAACAACAACAAAAAGATTTCCCTTAAGATTACTATAAAATGAAGAAATGTCTGATATATGATGATTTTTTTACCCTCTATAACAGACCTCTGCCCATACTGTCTCACTTGACTCCTACCCTGTCTCAGTCAGTGGAAAATGCCTAACACTTCAGAATTCCTAGACATCAGATAAACAAGTTTGTTTCTTATTTACCAGTTGAACAAACTTCTTTTATCCAGACTTATTATGATGAAATTCCACTGCTCTACAAGGAGCACCTGATTTTCTAAATAATAGATATTTTTAAAATTTCATCAGGCTGGGTGTAGTGGTGCATGCCTGTAATCCCAGCACTCAAGAGTGTGAGGCAGGAGGAGTGCCACAAGTTCAAGGCCAGCCTGAACTACATGGCAAGACACTGTTTAAAAAAATTTTTTTTTTTAATTTTTTTCATTAGATGATGCTGGGGAAACTATATATTCACATGTAGAAGAGTGAAAGTACACCTGTCCCTCACTCCATACAAAAATCAACTCAAAATGGATCAAAGACCTTAATATAAGACCTAAAACTTTCAAACTGCTAACAGAAAACAGGTGAAAAGCTTCAAGACAGTGGCACAGGCAGTGAGTTGCTAGACAGGACAGCAAACAGTAGCCAGCAAACAAAGATAGGGACTGACAAATGGGAGTCAAGCTAAAAATCTTTCTCCACAAAGGAAACAGCAGAATGAGGAGACAATGGAATGGGTGAGAAATTCTCCCATCTATTGCCAGTTATTCATCTACGGAATGGGAGAGAAATTCTGCCAGTTACTCATCTAACAGAGGATTAATATCCAGAACATAAAGAACTCAAAAAACAACCCAAAAAAATCATCCGTAAATGGGCATATGACCTGAACATCCACTTCACAGAAAAACAAAGTATAAATAACCAACAAGTACATGGGGAAATGTTCAATGTCTTTAGCCATTAGAGAAATGCAAATCAAAACTACACTGAGATTCTATCCAAAATGATGATCATGATGATAATCTTGGCTAGTTTCAGAGATAAAGGAATTCTTACATTGATAGGAATGTAATTTAGTATAGCCCCTATTGAATACAGTATATGAAAGTTCCTCATAAAACTTAAATATATATTCAAAAGCAAGGAAATTGGTATATGGTGATAACCTACATACCCATGTTTATTATAACATTATTCACAATAGCTAAGATGTGGAATCAGCCTCCATGCCTATCAACAGATAATTGAGTGAAGAAAATGGTCTGTGTACACAGTAGGGTGTTACTCAGCCATAAAGATGAAGGACATTCTGTCATTGCAGGAAAATGGAGGGAACGGGAAGACTTCATGTTAAATGAAATAAACTACAGAAATACAAGGACTGCATGTTTTCTGTCATATGGAAACTAAAACAAAAAAATGAAGAGGACTCGAAAGTAGAAGAGGGACTATTAGGACATGAAAAGGGGATAATATGGAAGGAAGGGAATGATCAAAGTTCAACATATGCATGTATGGAAATGCCACAGTGAAACTCAATAATAATACTAATATTACTGTTAATAATAATGGATATCTTTTTCTTGGAATTACATCTAAACAAGGGCATCTTTGCATGTGCCATGGATAAGGAATGTCCAGTGAGGACAGCACAGTGGCCCAGTTCAGGATCCCAGCCTGACCTTGCTAAGTTACTCATTTGGCTACTCTAGAAGCCACCTCTACGGTCTGCCTTCCTTCCTCTATCCTCCACCTTATAAGCTTTCACAAAGCTAGTGGGGATGTAAAACTATCTTCTGTTACAAGTGAAGATGGTTACACTGTACATAGTAAAGGAAAGTGAAGAAATCACATCACAGTGAGGTGTGGGAGCACAGGAATTAGGATTTGTAGAGGCAAGTGGGTTGCTGTTGAATTCAGGCCCCATTTTAACAGTAGCATCCACCTCAGGGGGTTATCAAAGTCTGAATTGAGGTCCATATAAATAAGTCTGAAATAATGCCTGCGAAGTCCTTAGCATAGTTCTTACCACACAGTAAAATGCCCAAAAATTAGAAGCGGCCCTTAGGCCCCTTGCACACTGGCAATCCTGTGCTTAGAACAATCAGAGGAGGGCAAAGTCAGCCTTCAGGGCCCTCACTGGTGTCTTTACTCTTCCTGTTCATTCTGCTTCAGTGGTCTCCTCCCAGACATCTGCATGGCTGCCTTGCTTCGTTCAGGCCTCTGCTCAAGTATAATCTCAAAGAGGTTGTCTAGAATGATACCCCAGCTCCATCCTGCCCCTCCATATGCCTTTACCCAGGTCGGATCTGGCATGTTACACAGTTTACGGGCTAGCACTCTGCGCCCCATTAGAACAGAGACTCCAGTAGGTGCTCAGTAAGTGGGTGTTGATGGATGAGTTAGAGGGGTCAAGACTGGAGAGAGGGAAAGCAGTTAAAAGGCTGCTACTCTAACCCCTTAAGAAATCACCAGGTCTGGACTCAAGGGCAGAAAAGTGGGGAAATGAGGGTGAAGTCAAGAGCTGTTTAAGTGACAGATACAGCAGACCTTGGTCAATGAGCAGAAAAAGAAAGAAACTCACCAGTTTCTTTCTGGGCAGGTGGTAGTATTGGTTTCTCACCAAGATAGGAAGGGTGTATAAACAATGAAACACAGGTCAGGAGAGGCTGGAAATTAGTTCAGTCTTCAATGAGTTTCATCTGAGGTGTTGAAATGTAAAATGGAGATGACCAATAGACAGCTGACCGGAGAACAATCCAGGGTGAAGACCTTAAGCTCCAGCTGCTGTGGCAAAGAGTGAGCAGCTTAAACAGGCTCACCTGTCACAGGCCTTGCTGGACTCCCTGAAGAGTGCAAAGACAGAAGGCGGAAAGAGTTTTTTCAGTCAAGGATGGAAATGACTTTTGGGGTTGTGGAAAGTGTCAGAGGTTCTTAAGTATATGCCAACAACTTGGGTGTTTTTCTGCACTTGGCATCAATAATATTTTGGTTTTTTTAAATCCTGAGAGAGTTTTGCCGGATACTGCAGAGTAACAGATTTTAAGTGGTTTGCGGAGCCTTGCTTTTTAGGAAGTCAAGTCTGTCAGTATAACATGGTATGGACTGAAATGGGAGTGGGGATGAAATCAGTACCCTCTCAAGGCACTCTTAGAATACTATCAGTAGGTATGGTGACACCTGAAAAAAAGAAGACACAAAGAATATTGGAGTTATTCTTAATTCAAGTTAACGTTTTCTTGAATGTTTTTTCTAGATGTAAGAATTTAATCTTTTTATCCTTCGTAGGAGGTAGCAGTAGTGGAACCCCAGTTGAAGGTAAAAAAAACTGGAGAATGGTGATTTGATAGGGCTTACCCATAGACATAAAGAGAGAGACGTGGGGCCCCAGAGCCTGTGCCCTTTCCAGGTCTCCCCCAACTGCTGTCAAGAATGCACAAGTTAGGAGAATGGAAGGGGACCCCTCCACTTCCAGGCTTGGGAAATAGTGTTGCTGTGGTACTTGGTTGAAATGGAAGGAAGAGGAGTTAGCATAAGACAATGAGTCTCATTTTGTGCATTTCAAATACATATTCCCAAAGGATTACCCAGAAGACTCCTGGGTGTGTTTTCTCCAGACAGGTAGAGGTGCCCATCTGCCTCCAGAGGAAGTCTGAGCTTGACATTCGCATTTGAGAATTACCAGTACTTTAAAGACAAGGAAATCAGTAGTTCCTTTCCTCCGATAATACTCATACTGTCTGCCCCCAGGATATTGCTCCCTGGCTCCTCAAGCATACTGTGAACTCCCCAAGGGGAAACTTATTTTCTAATCTGTTTACGTGTGTAATCTGGAATAAAGTTGGGACTGATACCATGAACAAAATGAAATATGTACATCTCTGCCTACTTCACTAATTATGGTCAGAAGTCCTAGACATTATATTACAAAACAAACCCAAGAAGATTCTGAAAATGGGAAGAGGAAATGTGGACCAGTTGGGGGTATCAGGATTCAAGAAGTACCATGGCAGTGAGGTCCCAGGGTGAGGGTGGAGGGACCAATTTTGTTTTTGTTTTTGTTTTTGTTTCTTTGTTTCATATATCCTGGACTGGGTGCCAGTAGAGAAAACAGCAGAAACGGACAGCTCATTCTCACCAAAGGGCCAGGCAACCGCCTAGCAAAGCAGAAACCTTTTTGTTTGTTTGTTTTACTGTTTTTGCAGAACTGGAAATTGAACTCAAAGATGCTCTAACATCGAGCTACATCCACAGCCCTTTTTATATTTTTATTTTGAAATACAGTCCCACTAAGTTGGTCTGTCTGGCCTTGTGATCCTCCTGCTTCACCTCCCAGGTAGCTGGGATTGCAGGTGTACACCACCATATCCAGCTTTAGCAGAAACCTTTTGACAATAAACACCCTTCAGGAAATGAAATGAAAACTGCAGGGGTCCCCAGCTTCCATCAGTGAAGGCCTAGTGAAAAGCCTGGGCCTCCACCTTGCCCAGCAGTTAAAGGGTGCCCTCTCCAGACCCTTCCCTGCTGGGATCATTGAAGGATCCTTGTGTGGAGCCTGGAGTTCTATTCCCTCCCCCAGTTGGCCAGAGGAGGCTGTGAGGCGCCAAGTCCCCACACCCTCCTGGAGATTGTGAGGTCTCCTCCCAGAATGGGATCCATGGAGGCCAAGCTGGGGGGCCTAGACTTCCACTCTCATCCATCAGTAAAGCACTGAGGCCTCCCTTGCCCTACTGGCCCATTTTTAACTGAGGCCTGCAAAAAAAAAAATTTTTTTTTTATTTATTTAAAAGAGAATAAAACAAAAGGGGGCAGTACAGAGCAGATCAGAAGAGGACAACATAGGCAACACAGTACTTTACATTAAGTCAACTGGACATCAACAGTATCTAAAACCATATCTCTTACTCTGCTATAGTTGAGCGTAGTTTCAATTACAATAATATCAAACATAACACAATAGTATAAAGCCATGCATATAGTGAAAGAATTCCAGGGCTTTCTGAACCGAATAACAGAAAATGATCAATGAGTATTATAATATCTCATTTTTGATAAAAAAGAAAAAAATTTGTTTGAACTATCACACATGTTCAAATTCCAATAAGACACAATGTGGTAGATAGAACCAACGGTAATAGAACAAAAAAAGCATGGTAGGACTTCTAAGAAGGATAATATTAAATCAGCAATAGCTGTCATAATGTTTTCTTCAAAACAGCTGTTCATATCATCACGTATGATATAGTCAAACAAAACAGGATAACACCATTCCAACTGATGATTTAAAA
>PVJX010008795.1:0-26979 GCA_004027295.1 Dolichotis patagonum
GTAGCTAACACCATATCTCTTACTCTGCTATAGTTGAGCATAGTTTCAAATACAATAATATCAAACATAACACAATAGTATAAAGCCATGCATAGAGTGAAAGAATTACAGGGCTTTCTGAACCGAATAACAGAAAATGATCAATGGGTACTATAATATCTCATTTTTGATAAAAAAGAAAAAAAAATTTGTTTGAACTATCACACATATTCAAATTCCAATAAGACACAATGTGATAGATAGAACCAACGGTAGTAGAACAAAAAAAGCATGGTAGGACGTCTAAGAAGGATGATATTAAATCGGCAATAGCTGTCATAATGTTTTGTTTTCTTCAAAACAGCTATTCATATCATCAAGTATGATATAGTCAAACAAAACAGGATAAAACCATTCCAACTGATGATTGAAAACTTCTGATACTAAATCTTGAAAAAAGATCTGCATGAAAAGAAAATTATAAACCAGGGGCTGGGGATTTAGCTCAGTGGCATGAGCGTCTGCCTGGAAAATGTGAGGTCATGAGTTCGATCCCCAGTACCAAAAAAAAAAAAAAGAAAAAATTATTAAATCAGGCATGGTGGTACACACCTATAATCTCAGCATCTGGGAGGCTGAGGCAGGAGGACTGATAGGAGTTTAAGGCCTTCCTGAACTACATGCCCTAGGAAGACACTGTCTTACAAAACCATCCCCCCAGGCCAGGGATATAGCCAAAAAAACCCAACCCTCCCAATTATTTATTATTCCTCATAAAAATAAGTGCAAAATTTATCAGTGTAATAGCAAATCTAATCTAGCAATATATAAAAAGTTATATATATATATATCACATATAATTATATAATGAACAAGTGGGTCATCTAACATATGTGAGGCTGGTATTGATAAAAAATCAATGAAATTCTTGATTCTAAGGAACAGGAATACACCCTTTAATCCCAGCACTTGGAGACTGACCCAGGAGGATTCTGAGTTTGAGGCCAGTCTGGGCTACAAAGTGAGATCGAGGCCAGCCTGAACTACATAGTGACACCCTGTCTTGAAACAAAACAGGGTCAGGGATATAGCTCAGTGCCACAGTGCCTGCTTGGCAAGTGCAAGGTCCTGAGTTCAATTTCTGGTACAAAACAACAACAACAAGAAGTAACACAGCCTTCAAACCCTCTACTGTATGTTATGAACAATTAAAAGCCTAGACAAAACAAAAACACACATACACAAGAAAAAAAAACCTCTGCAATAAATAGCCTGGTGTAGTGGCATATGCATGAAATCCCAGCACCTATCAGGAAGATTGCTAGGCTCGGCTATATAGTGAGTTCAAACCAACTTAAACTACACAGGCAAATCCTGTCTTAAACAACAACAAAACAAAAAACAAAAAAACAAAAAACAAAAAAAAAAAACAAAAAAAAAACCCCTGAAGCAATATAAATAAGACACAGAAGCTAGTGAACTTCAATGGAAATATTATCACAACACAGAAATTTACCACCTTCCTCTCTAAATTCTTTTTTTTTCCCACTAAGTTCTTTTAAAAAGTTTTTCTTTGAAAGTTTTTTTTTTCCTGAAAAGGCCTTTAATTACCATAAGAAAACAGCATGTGAAGAAAGAAATCCTAAATTATCAAATTTTGGGGGAATGTGATAAAATATTTTAAAATGATAAAATTCCCAAGATTGATAATTTATAACTTAAATGACTTTATTTAACCAGGAAATATACTTTAAAACCTACATGACATTTTTAATTTGGACAATCTATTCCACAACACTAACTCAAAATATGGAAAGATAGATCTAGGCAAAACATTACTAAATTTTTATTTATAATGCTACAAACTGTGCAGTGGAAATGTCTAGTAAGAAGTCTTTTGGTTAAACAGCCTTTGAAAAATGCTGGGCTAGGGCTGGGGAAATAGCTCAGCAGCATAAGCACCTGCCCAGCAAGTGTGAGGTTGTCAGTTCAATTCCCAGCACCAAAAAAATTAAAAAATAATTTTAAGGGCTAGGAATTTAGTTCAGCGGCATAAGTGCCTGCTTTGCAAGTGCGAGGTCATGAGTTTGATCCCTGGTACTGCCAAAAAAACCAAAAAACCAAAAAAACAATGCTGGGCTAGGGATGTGCTCAGCAGTGCTGCAGTGGCCCAGCAAGTGTGAGGTCCTGGATATACTAAAAATGAGTAAACAGAATGTACTGGCAGACTATTTTTTTTTGCCAGTATCTTCAAAATTCTGGTCAATCTTGAACTGCTTCACAAAGAGTGACTACAATCTTTATCCAGAAATCAACTGCTTTCTTTTAATAAAATTCAAGTTTAAGAGGAATCTTTTAAGCAATATGCACAGAGGTGCTGGAGCATAGCTCAGCGGTAGCGTGTGCTCGAGGACCTGCCCAGCACCACAAAAAATGAAATGTGCATCAACTTCGATTAGTCATTGTTTGACTTCCATGATCTTCAATTTTAAAAGCAGTGGCTTAAAAAGATAATTTACAGGCAATAGGTATAGTTTGTGGTGAAGAAAAACCATCTTAACAGGTAGTTAAGCCCTGCATTCAATTTCTAGCATGTGCATACACACACATACACATGCACACACACATTTATTTTCCTCTAAACTTCAAGCACTAACTTTTAAAAATGAAGGCCAAGTGTAGTGGCACATGCCTCTAAATCCCAGCACTCTGGAGGCTGAGGCAGGTGGAATGCTATGAATTTGAGGCCAACTTGGGCTACATAGTGAGTTCAAGGCCAGCCTGAACTACACGGGGAGACCTTGTCTCAAAAAATAAATAAATGCATAAATTACATAAAAAGTTAGCTTTTCTGGCCCTTTACTTGACACCTGATTGCAGCCCCGTCCCTGAAGAGCCCCTATTTAACTTGCCCTATGGACTTCTCCCACCTTGCTCTTTTACTCTAGGCTAGAATTCCTGCCCCACTCTCACTGATTCCTGGCTCAAAATCTATTAGTTCCTTTCTCTCAACACTCATAACTTCAAAACAGAAACCAACCCCAAACCAACTTAATCACCTAACATTTCTACCAAAGCCCTACTCTGGTCCAGATGCAACAGCACCATTAATAGTGCCCACAGAATGTTCTCAAAAAGTTTCTCAGTCTTTTAGTTGAACAAAAATTAATTTTCTAGTCCTATTCTGTCCTTCAGATAAAAGGGAAACTGGAGAGCAATATATGAGGAGGACATAAAGTCTTCAGTTGCTGAAAGCTGTCCCCATCCCAAAGCAGCCATTTTAAAATAAATCCTTGAAAAGTCTGAATGCTCACTGAGTGTGGTACCACACACCTGTAATCCCAGTGGTCTGGGAGGCTGAGGTGAGAGGATCCAGCCCAGGCTATTTAGGACTCAGCAAGACCCCTGTCTCAAAAAATAAGACAGAAGGATTGGGGATGTAGCCCAGTGAAAAGTCCGTGGGTTCAATTGCCAGTACTGCAGAAACAGATCAATAACCCTCTCGAAAACCCCCACACAGTGATTCAAGGTGCAACCAACTATTGCCCCTGGCCCTTGAGAGGCCACAGTCAGTAGCCTGCTTTTCTAAAAGGTGCCCTTCACCTCACATGGGGAAGGAGCTACAAAAAGTGCCTTAGTCACTGTCTGCCTCAAACAAGCCAAGATCACCAGAATCTTCTCTTTGGGGTTGCACCTAGCTGTTCACAGTGACAAACAGGTGCTGATTGTCAGAAAGGAGCTTCAAGTATAGCTTTGTATGAACATAACATGTGTGCCTCACATAAAACAAGGCACTCTGGTTTAACCAGACTCCCAACAAGGGCCAGCAATGAGGCAAATCCTCAGGGCTAAAAGGTAAAGGCAACAGGTCAGAGACGTCAGGGACATAACAGTAAGGCTACTGCACCACCTGCTGGGCTGAATGTGCCCCACTCCAAACTTTAATTCCTCTATAAATTTAGGTTTCTATCGAGGTGTGGCAGTGCACATCTGCAATCTCAGCACTTGGGAGGCTGAGGAGGTGGACTACTGCAAGTTCCAGGCCAGCCTGGACTACAGAGAAAGACTCTGTCTCCAAATACTGCCCCTACCAAAAAAGATGGTGGTGGGGTGTATCTCCTGCTTCACCATAACCCAAATTGCATTAATATACATTTTTTTGCTTCATGAAAAGTAAGTAGCAACCAACTACTCCAGCTTGGACACTTACTACTTCAGTATTAATACCTGAGAATACACAGACTAAAAAGCCAAACAGGAACTTTCTTACCTGGGCAATGGCTGCCTCGTTATCAGCCAAGCCTAGCAGGAAGATCCTCACTTTGTCGATCTTCACTGGCACTGTCCTCCCTCTCCACTCCACTTCACTCATGGTAGCTGCCTGCTTGGCTCGAGTCTGAGTGATCAATGCCTGCAAAGTGGTTCTAAACATTAGAACTGTGACTGTAGAAATGTGTTACAGGGGACCTATTACTTTCTCTTTTTATGGCCAATATATAACTCTTTCGAAGCATACAAAATTTCTGCTTACATTGCTCCGTGGTATCATGTATTTGAGTTCATGAAAAGTCAAATATCTTTTTTGTAGTCTTTTACGTTTCTTACTTTTTCTGAGTCTGTGTTACTTACTCATAAGCATAGTAAAGTTAAAGTTTTATGACAAAGATGTAAGCCTGGCATGGTGGTAAATGCCTGTAATCTCAGCTATTCAGGCGGCTAAAAGAGATGATGGGAAGGTGGGGTTAGTCTAGGCAACTTGGTCAGACTTTGTTTCGAAATTTTTAAAAAGGCTGGAGCGGGGACAGGGATTTAGCTCAGTGGCGTAGCACCCGCCTGGCAAGTGTGAGGTCCTGAGTTTGACTCCGGGTATTAATTCCCATGGCCAAAAAAAAGCATAAATAAAAAGGTTAAAGATATAGCTCATTAAGCCGGGCGTGGTGGCACACTCTTGTAATCCCAGCATTCAAGAGGCTGAGGCAGGCAGATCGTTGCAAGTTTGAGACCAGCCTGGGCTACAAAGTGAGCTCAAGGCCAGCCTGACCCACATAGTCTCAAAAAGACAAAAAAAAAAAACAAAAAAAAAACCCCAGCTCATTGTTCCCTGGGTACAATGCCCCAGTACCACCAAAAAAATAAAAATAAAAGATAAAAAACAGAAAGCATGCATGTGTGTGAGTGTATACATACATGTAATATGTACATATCTACTATATTGGTATAGCTATAAAGATACATACATTAAGAGCAGATTATCTGTGGGAGGTGGAATTATGAATTTCTTCTTCTAGGCTTTTTCAAACCCGAATCTTCTCACAAAAGTATACAAACTAAGATTACCTCCAGTTTTTCAGCCAGGAGACCCTCGGCGCCCCCAGACCTCAATCTCATCTGCATGAGTTCATTGATGGCTGACTGGTCCCCTAAGAGAGAAAAACAAGGAGAAAGGAGAAAACCCTAAGGGTCTGGTCTGTTTTCCTAAGAATCACTTGATTCACTCCCAACTTACAAGATTTCTTTCCCCTCACAAGCACATCTCAACAGGCCCACAGCTTGATCTACCTTTTTTAGGACAAGTCCTTCTACAAAGAGTGAATTTGGTCGTGGCACTGTAACTGCGATACATGTCAGGCCACCTTTCTCTAAGCACAGAGTGTACAATGGCAAGAACAAACCTTCATTGTGCATCGGTGCAGGCTCAAGCATTGTAACTAAGGATCGCTCTAGTGGGGCGGTGGTGATGTGAGAGGCTGTGCACGATGCGGGGAGGGAGCACACCTTTCTCAGTTTCGTTGTGAACCTAAAACTTCTCAAAAAATGTAAAACATGACTTTAACTAAAGACTCAAGACCACTATTGCAGAACACAGAAGATGGCAGGAAAGAAACCGAAGCCAAGGGACTTGCCAGTGAGCTGGTGGACATACGTAAACCCAGCACTCTGGGAGGCTGAGGCAAGAGGACTGAAAAGTTTTTTTTTTTTTTGGTACCGGGGATCGAACTCATGACCTCGCACTTGCCAGGCAGGCGCGTAAGCCACTGAGCTAAATCCCTGGCCCAAGGACTGAAAATTCAAGCCCAGCTTGGACAACTTAACAAAACCCTGTCTTGGTGGGATGGGGAAGGCTGGAGATGGAGCACAGTGCAAACGCTCTAGGTTCAGTTCCTATTACCACACAAACAAAGACCTGAAAAGCCATAGTACTGCTTTCCATAATGTTGACCAGGTCTGACTCTGACATTAGTCACCACTCAGGCCAAGGATGGATACACCGTGAGGGGACGGAAGTTAAATACAGTCTCCAGGCCCTCTGAGATGAACTGGCGTCAATGCTCGAGCTGGGAGAGCCACCTCAGCCCTGCTCACCAATATTATATTCACAGTAGCGGATGTTGGGCGAGATTTCTTCCACACGCTGATTATACAGCACAGCCTGCTCCTCTGTGAAAGCACTGGCGAGCTTCCTATAGATCGTTCTGCAAGCAAAGAACATCGGGTTTCACTACAGCCTTATTTTAGGAAAACAAACTCACAAGGAATGCACAGCTAAAACCAAAGCAGTGCCCTGGGAAGCTCTTCCACCAACTATCAGAGCTGGTGTGTCCTAAGGATGAAAGGAATCATCACCATTTCTACAGAAGAAGAATCCTGCCAAGTTTCACAGCAATAAGCAAGAGCTGGAATCTGACTCGATAATCAGAACTGGCCACAGCCTTGGACCAGAAGACATACGTGCATTTGGTAAAGGCCTCTCGGGCAGCTTTCCACTCTTGGTGTTCAAAGCGTAGCATTCCTGAGAGGTAAGCTGTGTATGCCTGAAAGGAGATGGAAACAGAAGACTCGAGTCAACATGGAACCAATTTTCCAACTCCATTTCTCTGATGGTGCTACTTCTGGTATCAACAGTATGGAGAAATTCAGGGTGGTTTTAAAAGAAAAAAAAAAACCTTCCAAGCCAGGCAAGGTGAGGCACATGTATAAGTCCTAGCACTGTGAGAGGCTGAGGTACAAGAATCTCAAGTTCAAATTAAGCCTATACACTTTAGATAGACACTGAGTCAAAATTTTAAAAAAAAGGAGGGCTGGGGATGCAGCCCGGCAGTAAAAGTGCCTGCCTGGCAAGTGCAAGGTCTTGAGTTTGATTCCTGGTATAAGGAAAGAAGGAAGGAAGGAAAGAAAGAAAGAAAGAAAGAGAGCGAGTCGGGGTTTTAGCTCAGTGGTATAAAGGCCTGCTTGGCAAACACGAGGTTGTGAGTTCAACCCCTGGTACAAAAAAAAAAAAAAAAAAAAAAAAAAAAAAAAAAAAAAAAAAAAAAAAAAAAAAAGAAAAGAAAAGTAAAAGGCTAAAGACACAGTCTAATGCCAAGGCCAGGATTCGATCCCCAATACCACAAAACAAAACAACAAAAAAAGTTGAATATAAACTGGGTGCAGTGGCTCATGCCTGTAATTCCAGATTCTCAGGAGGCTGAGGCAGGAGGATCAAAAAATTAGTGAGACACTGCCTCAAAATTTTAAAATTAAAAATTTTAAAGGGCTATGTACGAAGTTCAGTGGGTAGAGGACTTGCTCAGCATACACAAGGCCCTGGGTTCAGTCCCCAGTACTGGAAAAAAAAAAACAAAACTGACTATAACTTTGCAATATTTATCCCCATTCCTTTTAGGGTTTTGATGTACTGGGGACTGACCCTAAAGCCTTGCATTGAGCTACTTGTCCCAACTGCCCAGATAGCATCTTGTAAAAATTTGTCACTTCCAAAAAGCTCTCAGCTGGGTGTGATATCTACAGTTGTAATCTTTGCACGCTGGGGGCTGAGATAGGAAGATGGAAAGTTTGAGTCCCACCTAGGTAAGTTAGTGAGATTGTGTCTCAAAATTAAAAGGAAAAGGACCAAGGATGCAACTTAGTGTAAAGGGCCTGGGTTCAACAGCCAGTACTGCAAACAAAACAGATTTCCAGCTAGTCATCAAAAGCACATGATCTTTCTGGTAATTATACCAACCTCAGAGCCTGAAAACAAAAGCAAGATAAGCTAACTTCACCTTTTACTTTTGGGAGGGGTGCTGGGACTGGAACCCAGGGCCCCATACATGCTAAGTACCCACTGTACCACTAAGCTACACACCTAGATTAAATCATGTTTCTTTTTTGAGACAGGGTCTCGTTATATTGTTCAGATTGACCTTGATCTCACTAGGTAGCCCAGGCTGGCCTCAAATGTGAAGCAATCCTCTTGCCTCAGCCTTCTGAGTGCTGAGATTACAGGCATGCATGTGATACCCGGTTTAACATCACCTTTATGTATGTATTTATTTATTTAGGCTTTTTGAGACAAGAGTCTCACCATGTAGTTCAGGCTGGCCGCAAACTCACAGTGATCTTCCTGCCTGTCTCCCTAATGGTGTGATTACAGACATGTGCCACCATGCCCAGCTAACATCACCTATTAAAAGCAAGATCTGAAAGGTTTTTTTCACCTGTTTTAACAGTAGTTTTTTTCTTTTAAGTCACATTTCCAATCTCAACAACAAAGCATGACTGAATGTGAAGACATTAACCTGAGCCTCTAACTTGGTCTTGGCATCCACACGATTGCTCTCACACAAGCGTTCCAATTCCTCTGCATGCTTCACAGCTTTGCGAAGGCGAGACAGCATGTGAAACCGTTTTCGGGGTTCAGTGCGGGCTTCCTCTTTGAGCTGCATGGCATAGCTCCAGGCTCTTTCGGCATCCATCAGAACCAGAAGCAAGTATCTAGGCCAGAGAGAGGTAGGAGGGCTGAAGACGAAAGGCCAGGCGCAGCAGCACCTGCACCCCATTCTCCGAGGCATAAGCTCTCAGGGAGACCTGTGTTTCTCTCTACCTGTGCCTCCTGTACCCCGCTCAGGCTCCTCTCACATCATCAGCAGTGACCCCTCCTCAGTGTCTCTGCCCTCTGCTCAGGCCTGAGTCACCTGAGGGGCACATCTCACTGCAAAGCGTCTACCTGGAGCCCCGAAAATCCATTCTCAGCCTCTTCCAGCTACATTCTGTCAGAGGTGCCTAGATAATGATCTGGCTTCATCTCCGAGTTTATACCTCTTTCCTCACCCCTCAGACAAAAACCAAGCCCTGCAGAGACGAGACACAGAGGAGTGACAAATGAGGGCGTCAGAGGCTGGGCTGCAATCCCAGGCCTTCCCTTACCCACCATGACTTCAGGCCAGTTACTCACCTTCCCATGTCTCACTCTGCCACAGAGTGACACACATGACATGCTTAGCCCAGAACTGGTACTTCTGAAGTGCTCAATAGGCCAATTCCCTTACTGCTATCCTGGATTAATTAAGTACTGCCTGGATTAATTATCTTTAATAAATTTCTGTTTGTCAATCTAAAATAAGTGGTCTTGGGCCAGTCATAGTAGTGTATGCTTGCAATCCTAGCACTTGGAGGCTGAGGCAGGAGGACCACGGGGAGCCTGAACTACACAGTGAGACCCTGTTTAAAAAAACCAAAAAAACAACAAATAGAAAAAGGCTCTTGCTGTCACAACAGAATACAGATTCATTTAATTTCTGACTCTTCCTAACTAACCCTCATTAGATCTAATCATGCCAGCCCGAAATCCCTCCTCCCACCAGTCTCTCGATTGTGTCCCCTCCGGTTTGCTACCAGCTTCTTGACATCTAAGTAGCAGCTAACAGCTGTCTGGAGCGCGACAGCTCCTCAGCCACACGTAGGCGCCACGCACACTGCCTTCCCTGATACACAACGCTCTTTTCGCCCACACAGCCTTCAAGCTGAAGCTGCCTCCATGCAGGGTTACTCACCTCCTCACCAAGTCCTGTACCCCCAAACTAACTTCTCCTTTCTAAAATGTCTGAGAACTTAACAGTAAATGACACAACAGGCATTTCTGAGGTCTTGCACTGTTCCTCGGTTTTGCATTTGATCAACATCGCTCAGCAAGATCAGAGTCAAGGAGGATCAAGGTCGATGCCTCCTTTCAAACTTCTACATGCAACATGGTGTCCACCTCAGCCCTCGCTACAAATGTTTTTTGGTAATGGGACCATTAGTACATATTTTAGGCTTTGGAGGTCATGGACTCTGTCACACTACTGTGTTATTGTAACATAAAAATAGATATAAGCAGTATCTAAATGAAACATGGCTGGGTTCCAGTAACATTTACACAAATAGGAAGACAACAATCTGGCCCAAAATGAATTTTAAAGAACCAACCTGGAGACAATACACACTGTTTCACACAAGGAACACTGAAATAGTAATACGATAATTTATGTGCAACTAGATTTCATTAAGAAACACTGATTTAATTACTTAAAATTTGCATTCTAGAAAACTTACATAATAACTGATTCTTTTATTATTAGGGATTGAACCCAGAGTCCTGTGCATGCCAGTTCTATCTCTCAGCTACACCCCTACCTGAAAATATTTGATTCTAGCCACTGACTAGCATTTACCATCTCAACATTGTTCTTGAACAAGCTACTGAATCTCTTTGGGGCCTGGTTTTTTTGCCTTAGAATGCAGGGTTAGTAAAACCCACGCACCCTACAGAGTACCAAGAGTCACACAAGATAATTAAAAAAGAGTTTGGCATAATGTCTGACATCCTGTAACTATTCAATAAATGGATTAGCAAGAAGTATTTCAAGGCTTACACTGAGAGGTCAATACCTATTATCAGTCAGAAGATCTTCAGTTACTTTTTTCCCTGTGAATTTGTGCCTGTTCCCCATCTTGAAGTTGAGTGTTTTCCGAAGACGTCTCTGTCTACGGGAACAATAACCCCTGAAAGGAAACACAAACAACACTCTTTCAGCTGAGCTTGTGGTACTTTGGATGAGATTCTTCAAAAAGGTAAAGGTCAGAGGCTTGGGGTATTCTACTTATGGTGACTACAGATATCACACATCAGCTTACAAACATTTACTAAACAACTCAGGCACGCAGGGCAACATGATTGCTGTCAGAGAAAACATAAATAGAGGCCATGATGCCCACTCTTAAGCAGTCCACATACTAGTGGGGGAGAAGCATGTAGCCAAGGCCAGTGTCAAACTGAATGGAGTAATCATTCTGTCCTTGGGAACACACTGGGCTACAGTGAACCGCTGAGGAGCTGCAAAAGAATGAATAGAATTCTGGGGCTGGGGTTGTGGCTCCATAGTAGTGTACACGGCTAGCAGAAGCGAGGACTTGTGTTCAATTCCCAACACTGAATCCCGTCCTCACCCCCCAAAAAAATCAGAATAGGGTTCTGATGGAGGTAAAAGAGAGGAAGGTACATGACTAGATTACACTAAAGATGGGGAGGGAGGAAGTGCAAGCACATGTGAAGAAAAGCAAGGAGAGCACTGGGAAACACTATAAATGTCACCCCTATGCCAATCCTTCCTCCTGTGTTCACGTGCCTCTTTACTCTTCTACTACAGCACTCGGCATCATCACTATGTTCTTACACAGCTGTCTCACTAATACATATCCTTCTAGTGGAGGGAAATTTTTATGTTTACATTTCCTGCAATGCTTTAGCAATGCAACTAGCACACAGATTTTCAGTAAGGATGGCATTTCTATTTTTTTTTCCAGTAAGTATTAGGGTAAAAATTACATACAAAATGTTACCAGTCCTTAAATCAAATAGACCATATAATTTGCAATATAAAATGATACTTAAATGTTACATGAGCACCTCAATATTTTTGGTTTTTTTGGTACCGGTGATTGAACTCATGACCTTGTGCTTGCCAGGCAGGTGCTTGTACCGCTGAGCTACATACATGGCCTGAGCATCTCAATCTTAAAAGCTACCAGGGCATGAATTATTAAAAAAATAATAGGAATGGGGGTATAGCTCAATAACAGAGTATTTGCCTAGCATGCATGGCACCCTGGGTTCAATCACCAAGACTGAAAAAAAAAAAAAAAAAAAAAAAGGAGCAAAACAATGATCTGGGTTGAATCTATGTATTTTCTCTCAATTCCTAGTATTAGTTTTTAATTATCGTTTAAATTTTACCTAAAAATCAAATGGAATACTCATATACTATGGGTAGAAATATAAACTGGTAAAAAGGCAGAGGTGAATCCCAGCACTCTGGGAGGCTGAGGAAGGAGGATTGCCAAGTTTGAGTCTGGGCAACTTAGCAATGTAGTGAGATCTTGTCTCAAAATAAAAAGTACAGAAGGGTTAGGGATGTAGCTCAGTGAGAGGGCCCTAGGTTTAATCCCCAGTACCAAGAAGAAGGAAAAAAGGAAGGAAAGGAAAGGAAAGCAGGCAGGCAGGCAACTTTTGTTTTAAAAAAAAAATAGGCAATATGGATATTTTTATCAAAATTCTTAAAAAGGTTTATGCTCTGAACAACCAAGAGTCTACCTACTCTACAGAAATAATCAGGGCTGGGGATACAAGCTCAGTGGCATAGTTTCTGCCTGCCTGATAAGTACAAGGTCCTGAGTTCAATTCCAGGTACCAAAAAAAAAAAAAAAAAAAAAAAAAAAAAAAAAAAGATAATGAGATCTAAACAAAGAATCACAGGAACAAAAATTCTAAGCCTATTAAAAAAACAAGTAACTTGGGCAAACGGGTAAATATGTTTTGGTAGTTCTTTGTGGCTGGTTTCTGTTTTGTTTTTTTTTTGGTATCAGCGATTGAGCCCATGACTCCACATTTGCCAGGCAGGCACTTAGGCCACTGAGCTAAATCCCCAGCCTCCTGGTTGTTTTTTGAGACAGGGTCTCGCTATATAATTCAGGTTGGCCTTGAATTCATTATGTAGCCCAGACTGGTCTTAAACTCGCAGTGATCTTCCTGCTTCAGCCTCCTGAGTGCTGAGATTACACA
Organism: Dolichotis patagonum; assembly: GCA_004027295.1. Classification (NCBI taxonomy): domain Eukaryota; kingdom Metazoa; phylum Chordata; class Mammalia; order Rodentia; family Caviidae; genus Dolichotis; species Dolichotis patagonum. Next base: position 12,839 of record PVJX010008795.1, read on the forward strand.
TGTGTATTATCATACTTGGCTATTTTATTCTTTATACTTCACTATATTTTCATTTGTAAACTAAATGTAAAGGCTGGGAATATGGCTCAGTGGTACAACACTTGCTTCACATGAATGAAGCCTGAGTTTCACCCCAGCATTGCAAAACTAAATAAATAAATAAAATTAAATTTAAAAAGAAAATACATGTAAAGAAATACAAATGGCTTTTAAGGAAGATGTACAATTTTACTTTTGATAAACAAATGCAAACAAAAATCATTTTTAAAAAAGAAAGTATTCCAGAACTATCTCCCAAAAAGCAAACCCTAAAGAAATGTGAAAGGATGTATGTCAGCCTGGCAAGGTAGCACATGCCTGAAATTCCAGCGCTCTAAGAGCCTGTGGTAGGGAGGAGCTCAAGTTAAAGCAGCTGGGGCAACTTAGCAACTAACAAAGCCCCTGTCTCAAAATAAAAATTAAAGAAGGAAAAAAAAAAACCTTGACAAAAGGGAACATGTTGACTATTAATGATGTTGGGTTACATCTGGGGCTTTCAGATAATAAGTGAATTCTTTTTGGTTCCTTTGTTGTCAACAATTTATAGACTTATATGGTATTTTATAAGAAACTCACGGAAAGAAACAGTGCTCCCACCTTGGGAACTTAAAACTACTAATCTTCGCCTAAAAAGATTTCCACTGATAGAATGCTAGAGTGCGCTTCAATTTCAGTGGCCGGGGCGGGGCAGGGTGGGGGAGGGGAAGCTTTTTTCCCCCATCTCAGAGTGAGGCTGTCACTGAGGTTCAAGTACACAACGGCTGACTTGTGTTAGCTGTTTTGCCAGGTAAGTCCAGGACTACATGAATCACTCATCATAAGGACAGCAATAAATAAGCATATGTTTACTAGCAACTGTCAGCCTGGAAAGTAACTGTTTCCATGAAGAATCTGTTGTGGAAAGAAAAACCTGGAACAGAATGGCTTCCTCACAATCAGCAAATAAATAGCTTATTTCTGTAACACTTTTATTCCTAAGTCATTTGACTTAAGCACTGTAACTGTTAACCTAAGCAGGAAAAATGTTAAGACAGAAACAAAATAAGATCCCCCCTCACCATCCCCAATACAGGGATTGTTCCACAAATCCCAGCATCTCAAGTGTAACCGGCAGGCACTGTCACATTGTTAGACAAAAAACACACCCAGGAGCTCGGATAAACACAACAGACCCACAGCATACTATATGCACGGACTCAGAAAAATCTTTTAACTTCACACCTATACCCAGTTACCTCCGCTTTCTTGTTTCCTTCACAAAACTTCCTCAACTCATAATTGTCGCTCTAGTTCACCACCTCTCATTTTCTCCTCAACCTCTTTCAATCAGGCTTCCATCCCCATTATGGCCCTCACATGACACCATTTATAATCAATCAAAAGAGGAAAAAACACCTGACACAGTAAGACTTTCATGCTGAAAACCCAAAATGATGATGAAGACAGAGGTCTAACTAGTGGGAAAGCATGAATGTTCATAGACTGGAAGACTCAACCTAGTAAAGATGTTAATTATTTCCAAACTGACATACAACTTAATGTAAATCCTATCAAAGCTCTAGAAATTTTTTAGTAAGTATACACAAGATCATCCTAAAATGGGTACAGATCCCATCTATTAGGACATCACAAATGCTGGCAAAAGAGTGGAGAAACTGGAACCTTGTGCTTTGCTGGGGAAATGTAACACTGCAGCAGCTGTGGAAAACAGTATGCTGACTCCCCAAAAATATTAAACACAACTGTCAGGTGATCTAGCTATTCCCAAAGAGGAATATAGCCAAAGGATTGAAAGCAGAAAGTTAAACTGAAAATTGTACACCAATGTTCCAAGTGAAATTATACCCGAGTCAAAATCCTATCAAAGCTACATCCTATCAAAGCTACATCCTACATATCCACGGTGAGATGAATGCACAAACAAAACGTGGGACATACATACAACGCTATCCGGCCTTACAACCTGAACCCTGAATACATTATACCAAGTGAAACAAGTCAGATGCAAAAGACCAAATTTGTACAATTCTACTTAAATGCAGTGTTTAGAATAGATAAATTCACAAAGAAAATGGAATAGAGGTTACTAGGGGTTGAACATAGGAAGATAAAGGCCGGGGATTTAGCTCAGTGGCTTAAGCACCTGCCTGGCAAGCGAAAGGTCGTGAGTTCGATCCCCGGTACCAAAAAAAAAAAAAGAAAAAAAAAAAAAGAACATAGGAAGATAAAGAATTAGTTTTAATTCTTTATCTTCCTATGCCTTCCTTGGGCCTTGGGTAAGGCCCAAGCTTCAGTTTTAAGAATTAGTTTTAACAGGGAGTTTCGATTTGGGATGATGAAAAACTTCTGGAGCTACAATGTGGAAGTATTCAATGCCATCGAATTACATACTTAAAAAGGTTGACTTTGGCTGGCATAATGGCACATGTCTGTAATCTTAGCTAATTAGCAGGGTGAAGCAGGAGGATAAAAAGTTTAGCTCCAGCCTGGGCAACTTAGCAACCCAGGCTCTATGTGAGACTCTGGAATTTGTGGCAATTCTCCTGCCTCAGTCTCCTGAACGCTGAGATTCTAGGTGTGCACCACCATGCCAGGCTCTCAAAATAAAATTTAAAAAAGGGTTGGGGATATAGCTCAGTGGCAGAGCACATCCCTAACAGGCACAAGGCCATGGACTTAATCCCTAAATACCATCAAGAGAAAAAGATAATAAGAAGACACTAATTTTAATGTAATTTTACCACAGTAAGAGAAATGTCCAGTCGGACATGGTGATGCATACCTATAATCCCAGCACACCAGAGGCTGAGGTGGGAGGGCTGCTGTAAATTCGAGGCCAACCTGGGCTACATAGTGAGTTCAAGGCCAGCCTGCACTAAGAGACCCTGTCTCAATACACACACACACATACAACCAAAAAAAAAAAAAATCCAAAAAAGGGCTGGTAGTATATAGTTCAGTTACACATTGGTTGCCTACGACATGCAAAGCCCAAGCTTCAATCCCCAGTACAGCAAAACAATGACAACAAGAAAAAAAATCCAACCAGAGTCAGGCGTGGTGGCTCTAGTGGATAATCACTGCACTCAGGAAGCTGAGGCAGGAGTATCACTGCAAGCCTGATGTCAACCTGGGCTACGTAGTGAGTTTAAAGCCAGCCTGAACTAAATAGTGAGACACTGTCACAAATCCCATCCTTTAAATAAAATAAAAAACAAAAATACTCAAAAACATGCAATACTATTCAGTATAAATTTATAAAATTAGTAACACAAGCATTCTTGCCAAAAACATGCACGTCTCATCAGGAGACATCAACTACTGGAGACAGAGGCAGGACTGCCATGAGTTGAAGGCCAGCCTGGACTACATGGTGAGTTTGAGGTCAACCTGGGCTACATAGTGAGACTTTGCCTCAAAAAACAACAACAAGAAGAGACATCAAGTAAACTCCATTGGTGACATCCTGCAAAATAACTGGCCTCTATCGTCAAAGGTCTCAAGATTTTCAAAATAAACAAAATAGGGCTAGAATTATGATTAGAGACATAATTATATACAACACACCACTTTGAATTGGATCTTTTGCTATAGGACTTTTTTTTTTTTTTGGTACCACGGACTGAACTCATCATCTTGAGCTTGCTAGGCAGGCACTAGTGCCATTGAGCTGAATGCCCGGCCTGGGTCTTTTGCAATAAAAGGTATTACTAGTGCCAGGCATGATAGCACATGACTGTAATCAGAGGAGGCTGAGGCAGATGGATTGTTACAAGTTTAAGACCAGCCTGGGCTACAAAGCGAACTCAAGGTCGGCCTGAATTGCACAGTAAGACTCTGTCTCAAAAAAAACAAACACACCAAGTAATTAATAGGATAAGTAGGGAATCTTGAATGGGGTCTGAGGGTTATAAGACAGTAATTTATCACTAGTTCCCTGCTTTTGATTGTTATGTGCAGGTTTGTGGGACAAGGATTATCCATCAGATGGCAACCTACTTCCAGTGGTTAAGAAAAGACCTATCATTTGTGCTGTACCTGCAACTGAGAAAAAAAAAAACATTTTAAAGAAATCAGGGAAAACTGAATAGGCTATTTTTACAACATTTACATCACTCTAGAAGAGGACACTGGAATTATTTTAAGTAGACAACAGTAATTTGGTTATGATTTTACTTTCATTTCTTTGCTTTGAACTTGTGATCCTCCTAGTTCACCCTCCCAAGTGCTACAGTTACAGGTGTGCACCCATGCCTGGCTGTTTTTTTTAAAGGGCTAATGTGATAGCTGTGTCAATTTGAGCAAGAAACTCCCAAATAAATTGGCCCAGCATAGTTCTGGGTGTGGGAGACCCACAATAGAGAAGACTGCCACCAGAACGGTACAAGAGGGAAACACAGGTGTGCCTGCTTCTGCTTCTTCACAGGAGCTCCAGGTTTCACCTTCCTTTAGACATCATCTCCTGGCTTCCATTACATATGCTTCAGCCTTCTGATTCAGGCTCACACAGGATGCTATCCTGAGATTTGGGTCTTTGACTGGATCCTTCAGATCCCAAGCATGCAGAGATCCTCTGTGCCCTTCCACATCCGACTCTGTGGGTGACCAATGTAAGCCAACTTGGTAAATTCTTACATCGTACATCTTGCATTAAATTTGTTTCTCTAGTAAGCATTGAATGATGCAGATTTTGGGTCAGGAAGGCTTCCACTCAGATTTTTTTTTGCTGTTGTTTTGTTTTGTTTTGCTTTTTTGAGACAGGGCCTGCTACGCAGTTCAGGTTGGCCTTGAACTCCCGGTGATCCTCCTGCCTCAGCCTCCAGAGTGCTGGGATTACAGGAGTACATCTCCACGCCTGGTTACCAACCAGATTTCAGAAGCCCTGGGAGCCAGGCAGTGTGCTCCTAAGAGGCAAGGTGTAAAGCTGTGAGTGAAGCTGAAGGTGCAGTAGAGGCTCTAGAAGGTTGGAAAAGCGAAGAATGTGGATCATCTAAGGAAAACTGCAAGGAGAGAGCAAAGCCAGTCCAAGAGAGAAGGCACGAGAGCTGCAACCACACACAGTGTAGGGTTGGAACTCCCTAAACACTTTGGAGTTCACATCTTGTCACAGACTGCCTCAGATGCTGGACACAGAACTACAGGATTTAATGTTGATCCCACCAAATACTGGACTGGCTTTGGTCCATTCCTTTTATCCCTTTGTACTTTTTGGAATGGTAATGTTTATCCTATGCCATCATATATTGAAAGTATTTAACTTTCTTTTCATCTGTACGGGGGCTTGAATTAAAGCTTGCCTTAAATCTCAGAGACTTTGGACCTGAACTTTCTAGCAATGCTGAAAGTGTTAGGACCTTGGCAACTCTTAAATTTGGACTAAATGGCATTTGCATAAGGAATGTACATGAGTCTTTGGGGAGGTCAGGGGTGGAATGTTATGGCTGTGTCCAGATGTCCCCCTAAGCCTCATGGGGTCATAGATGGGGCTTTTCAGAAGTGGCTGGATCTAGGGTATGTGATACTGGGATTAAGGGTATTTGATTACTAAATTAGTCCACAGGCTGGGTGTGGTGGCGCATACCTTGAATCCTAGTGTTCAGGAGGCTGAGGCAGGAGGATTGCCATGAGTTCAAGACCAGTCTGGGCTACACAGTGAGTTTGAGATCAGCCTAAACTACATAGAGACACCTTGTCTAAATCAAGCAATCAATCAATCAATTAGTCCATAGACTGATCTGACATATGTCTTACTTTTCTCTTTGCTGAGACAAAATACCTGGCACTCAAAGTTAAAGGAGGAAATGTTTATTGTAGCTCACAGTTTGTAGAGGTTTCAGTTTATAGTTGGCTGGCTCCAAAGCAAGATGGTGTGGCAGAGGGGCATAGTGGAAGAAAAAGGGATGGTTTCCCATCACACCTACGCTAATACTCATTACTGAGGCCTACACATGCTGGCACTGCCTACTTCTCCCAACTCATCTCACATCACCACCCACCTTGCTCACTCGCCATAGCCCTGCTGACCCTTCACCACATAGCTGGCTCCTCACCCTTCAGGTCCCTGCTAAATGCCCCTGACTCACCTCATTTAACCCCTTTTTATAGGAGTTCCTACCTTTAATATTCACCATAGCCTGACATTGCATTTGTATAGTAAGGAGTCCACCAAAAAAAGTATATATCAGAAAAAGAAGAACTTGTATAAACATTTTAATACTAACCTTATTGAGACATCATGAGATTAATGTAAGTTACCTTTGGCTCTATAATTACAAGAGATGTTCAAAGTGGTAATCATTAGCTTCCAGATACTGATTAGTACAGTGAACTGAAGTGTGTATATACTTTTTCAGTGAGCTCTGTATATTTGGTTAATAAACTCCCTAGAAAAAGAGCCTTTGCCTGTGTTATTTAATGCTCTCCAGTGCCAAAAACAATCTCTAGTAAAAAAAAAAAAAGAGTTTGAGATATGGGATGTTTTACAAGGATATTTTAACATTAGGTAGTCAAAGCCAATAACATGATACAGAAATAGTTGGATATATGCTTTCAAGTAATGAACTGTATTATATAAGTAATGAACTGTATCACACATTACACACCCATTTTATTTTTTAGAGTAATATTAAATTTGTTTTTCAAGCCAGGCTTCGTGGTGCATACCTACAATCCCAGCACTTGGGACGCTGAGGAAGGAGGATGGCTGTGAGTTTTGGAGGCCAGCCTGGGCTATATAAGCAAGTTCAAGGCCAACCTGTACTGCAGAAAGATCTTGCCTCAAACAAATAAAACAACTCAAAAGAAAATCCCACCTCTCATTTTCGACAGAAGTCTCCAAATATATTCATATAACTCTGAGGCAAAATGGATAAAAAGGTTGGCCACTTTTTTTTTTCTTTTCTTTTTTTGCAGTACTGGGAGTTGAATCCAGGGCTTTGCACTACGCTATGTCTCTAGGTGCTTTATTTATTTATTTATTTTGTTTAATTTTGAGTCTAATTGTTCAGGCTGGCCTTGAACTTGTGATCCCCCACCTCAGCCTCTTTAGCAGCTGGGATCACAGGGATGTGCCACTATACCTGGCTAAGGGTGACTTCATTTATTCACTACAAAATTTTAAACTTAAAAAGTACATACCTTTTAAGAACTCATTGTAAGTCCAAGGTTGCTCTTTCTAGGTATATTTTTTGAGACAGCACAGTAAGGATACTGATACAAGTAAGCCAAGTTTGAAAATTCCAGTGATCTCCACCTATCTTACATAGGATACTGACCTGTACCTCTGAAAATCTTCATGCCGCAAACCATGTTGCTGCTGGGATTCCTTAATAATCTGAAGAACTAGAGCCAAAATTAAGGAAAAGCTGACAGTAGCAAAAATCAAAATAAATCAAAATCCAGTAGCAAAAATCTACGTATGTCAAAATCTGTATTATTGGTCTATATTTGTGTTGAGCCATAGCACAATGAACATTTGTAAAATTCTTAGTACATTAACTAATGAAATCTTTTGTAATCATTTTCAATCACAATCTTGTCACACATAAGACAGGGCTAAGTTTGCACAAAAGTTTACCTGAATTGTTACTATTTTCAAAATAAAAAGAAAGATATTACTAGCTATTCGGGAGTGCTTAAATTTAAACAGCTCAAATAAAAGCTGCTGGATTCTAAATGCTAACTATAATTGGAGTGGTTCCCCCTGATTTACATTTTATTCATTCAAGCAGGTTCACATTATAAATGACGGTACTATACTTCTATTTGCCTTCCACATGGGCCAAATCCAGCTTTTCCTTAACAGCTGTAATGCTTCTAGAACCTATGATTAGCACATGCCAACCAAGCTAGGCCAAGGTTTCCATAAATATTAAACATTTTCTGACCAAACTCTAATCAGAGCACCTGATCAAATTCTCTTCTGTAAGAATCTTAAGATATTTAACATTATGTACCAAATTGCCGAAGTTCAATGAACTTTATCTACAATTTTAGTTTTAACATTTTTTCCACCCTTCTCTATAAGTATCATTTATTTGTTTGAGTCAACGCCTTGAATTCACAGCAATCCTCCTGCCTCAGCTTCCCAAGTGCTAAGATTATAGGCTGCACCACCAAGCACAGCTCTATAAATATTATTTTTAAACAGTGAACACTAAAAGGACTCTTTTAGTGATTAGAAAGTAGAGAGTAGGATTTAGGGTTCATAGTGAAAGAAGGGTATTCTAACATCCATCTGGAACAAGTATACTACCATTAACAAAAGGTAAACTGCAAAACTCTAAAAGCTTAACTAAGTTAGGATAGCAAGCTGAAGGTGCTATTTCAGAAATGTTTATATTTTCTCCACTTTTTTCAATTCAAAAAGCCACAAACTGTCACAAGCACATAACTGAAATACAAACTAATGAAAACTACAAACTGATTCTTTTAAAGCCTGCAACAAAATAAAATCCCTACAGATCTATTAAGAAGACTATACAGGTTATATTAACGAGCTATGATAAGTTAGATTCAAAACGGGCAGGAAGCTTTTTAAGACAATCTGTACCTCCACTTTCAAAGCATCAGGCTCTCCCTTTTTACTAGCCTAAGACAGCTGTCAGACAAGAATATTAAGCTGAACTGTCAAGACTGCATTTTCCTCACCCCACTGAGTGGCTCAGAGACACCAAGAAGGAGCTCAGCAGGATGGTCGGTATGTCAACACTAACACAAGCCCTCCAAATGGGCAACCGCATGGGAGTAGGAGAAACCTGCTTGGTATCCCTATGCTACCTGGAAGAAAAAAACGTCCCCGATCTGGAGGGCGAGGGCAATGCGAGGAAAAGATCGATGGAGGGACAGAGCCCTAGATCTCTGAGTGCCAAAAACTAAGGGTAAGAGAAACTACAAGCCTCAGTTCTGACCCAGTACGTGCCAGTAACCGCCGTCTCTCCGCCCCCAGCCCTCCAGATCGACACGTAGTCATTGCGAGTCAGGCCGTAACTCTAGGATACTCTCCAAACTCAGGCTATCCCCGAATTCTTTGTTTGCCTTCGGACCGGCTGACGGGCGTTCGTTTTCTTTATTTTCTTCTCCTCCGGCACCACGTCCACCGCCTCCACCGCTGCTACCGCTACCGCTACCGCTGCCACTGCTGCCGCCACCGCCGCCGCCGCCACCCGGGACCTGCTTCTCAGCAGCCATCTTGCCCCTACGCCGCAGAGCAGGACGGGATAGAGGAGGCGAGATGACCAGGGCTGGAGGAGCGGGACCAATCAGCTCAGGCTGATGGGATAGGGGCGGACTCCGCCGCCCTCTGCGCTTCCGGCGAGCGGAGCCCTCTGTTGGAACGCGCCTGCGCGTGGGCTTGAGGTGGCGAATTGTGGCGAGCGAGGTTAAAGCCTATTGAAGTAATTTTTCTGGGGCAGTCTTCAGCTACTATACACCAAGGACAGGAGGACCTTCTGCATCTCTGCACAAGGGATGAGGTTCACGTCCCACACATCAGGAGGCGGGGACTAATGACTTTCTGAGTATGTACCTTTCCATGGAGTCGTGAGATGGGATTCTGTCCTACGAACCACCCGTCCGCCTCTGCACTTTTATCGGGCTGACGGTGAAAAAGTAATGGCCCAGGGAACCGAGGGGGCAAACAACAGGCAGTGTCCTGGTGGGGACATTGCTTGGGACCTGTGTCTTGGGACCAGATCAAGGACAGAGTATTTGCGCAAGAGCACGAGTCTTTGCCCTACAATAGGGCACTCAACCTCTACAAAGTCTTGAGCCTAAGGCTCAGGTCCCTGCTCTAGCAGTACTGGTTGGGAGACGTTGGGCATATAATTTAATCTTCTAAACCTGTTCCCTCATTTTTGGAATGAGCATAACCAATAAAATGGATCTTGCCTGTCGTGGTGGCGCACACCTGTAATCCCAACGCCAAACCAAAGGGTTGCCAGTTTGAGGATAGTTTAGGCTACATAGCAAGATTCTGTTTCAATGAATAGAATAAAAATAATGAATAAAATTCAACATTGCTAATCATTAGAGACATATAAATCAAAGCCACGAGATAACACTTCACACCCATCAGAATGGCTACTAAACCGGGCTGGGGATTTAGCTCAGTGGCTTAAGTGCCTGCCTGGCAAGTGTGAGGTCGTGAGTTCAATCCCTGGTACAAAAAAAAAAAAAAAAAAAAAAAAAAAAGAATGGCTACTAAACCAAAACAAACCACAAAACAAAATGTGTGGTGTGTAAAGAAATTGGATCTGTTGTGCATTGTTAGTAGGAATGTAAAGCAGTGGAGTCACTGCAGAATACACTATGACAATTCAGCAACAATTAAAACTAGAGTCATGCATGTTGCATGCCTGTAATCCCACACTTGGGAGGCTGAGGTGGAAGGATCACTGAAAATTAAAGGCTAGCATGAGCTACATAGTGAGTTCAAGGCCACCCTGAACTACATAACAAGACTCTAAAAAAAAAGAAAGAAAGAGAAAATAGAGTTACCATGTGGTCTAGCAATTCTACTTCTGTGTATTCATACCAAAGAATTGTAAAGCAGGATACAGAAGAGTTATTTATATCCCCACATTCACAGCAGCATTATTCTCAATAGACAGTGAAGTGTGGAAACAATCCAATGTCCTTTCGGGGATAAATAAAGTGATACAGTCATACAATGGAACATTACTCAACCTTTAAAGGGAATAAAATTCTTTCAGGTGTGGTGGCACATTCCTGTAATTCCAGCCCCAAAGCAAGACTAAACAGGAGGATCATAAGTTGGAGGCCAGCCTGGAAAACTTAGAAAAGGATTTGGGATGTACATTGGTCATAGAACATTTGTCTAGGATATGCAAGGTCTAGGGTTCAATCCTAGTACTGCCCAAAGGGATGGGGGGGTAAGATTCTGGTACATAGTACAACATGGATAAATGTAGAAAATTGCATTTTAAGTCTCTGCTTACATGCAAAACCTGGATTAGGCCAATTCATAGGGGCAGCAGAATCATAATTGCCATCCTTCATTCCCAATAATGGGGAGTAATTTAATGTGTTTCAGTTTTGCAAAATGAAAAAGTTCTGAAAATGGGTTGAAACAATATGAAAGTGTTGCTGAATTAAACACTTAAAGGTGCTTAGCCAGATGTGACGGTACCAGATTCAGGCCTCTCTATACATCTCACTACATTCTCAAGAGTCCTCTAGGAAAAAAAATGTTACCATCCCTTGTTACAGCTGTGAAAACCAAGGCCCAAATGCCAAAGACAGAGGCTGACACCCAGTAGATGCTCAATAAATACTTCCTGGATTTAATTGGAGGGGTAATGATTAATGGGTGAGAGAAAGGAGTGAAATGAAGCTCATCAAGTTTATGCAGAAAATTCCTTTCCACCGCCCTCCACCCACCAGGCTGCTCGCTGAGGTTCCTGTGAAGGCTGGTGCTCCAGGGAATTAGAAACAGATGCATGGAGCGCCGGGCGAGCAGTCCAGTCCCCTCTACCCAGCGGCCAAACCCCGTGGATGAGATGCCAGTATGGAGCTTTACAGGGCATCGCAGCCAGAGCACGGGTCAAACTGCAGGGAAGTGCAGGGGTTCACAGGTCCGGCGGTGCTCCCTGTGGCGTGGCACACATGGAGAACCTGGGTTCATCCCTCCACTATCCTACGTCTCCCGGAGAAGCCAGTTCTCCGACCCAGTTCGCTACAGCAGGCACCCTGGGGCTGGAGCGGGACAGCAGGTATCAGCTCCGCTCTCCATCCTGGGTTAGGCTCTGGGTTCCCCGGCCCGGACGCGCGTGGGGCCACTCCGCAGCACTGCCCCCAGCGCAGCTGGCCTTGGCGGGAACAAGCCCACCCTCGGTCGCTCGCTCCTGCCTCTGACCCCAGCGCACCCGGCTCCGCGTCTGCAGCCCCGCGGAGTCTGGCTGGACACCTCGGCGGCCCGAGCGGCGGGAAGCTGCGCGCTACCCAAGACTCAGACTGCTGCCAGAGCCAGGCAGCTTCGGGATCGGCGTCACCATGAACAGCTCGGGTGGTCTGGGGGGCGAGAACGCAACCCAGGCGGGCGGAAAGCGTGGCTGGCAGCCAGAGGCGGCCCTCGTGCCCGTTCTTCGCGCTCATCGTCTTCGTGGGCACCGTGGGCAACGCGCTGGTGCTCGCCGTTGTGCTGCGCGGCGGCAGGCGGTCAGTACCACCAACCTGGGCGTGGCCGACCTGTGCTTCATCGTGTGCTGCGTGCCCTTCCAGGCCACCAGCTACACTCTGGACGGCTGGGTGTTTGGCTCTTCCTCGCCATGCACGCCAGCAGCTTCACGCTGGCCGCTGTCTCCCTGGACAGGCGAGCAGGTTCTCGGACGGGGCTAGAGTGGGAGGCGTGACCTGGAGATCAGGAGGGACACGAAGAGCGTGGGTGGCGACACTAAGATGGTACAGGGTCCGGAGACAGTGGAGCACAAGTGGGCGCGGAGGATGAAGAGGACCAAGAATAGAGGACGTGGTGACCCTCCGTTTGGTGCGTCCTGAGGCTCCTTGGGCTGGAGAATTCAGCTCTCCAGCGCCGCCCGCGCCTGACGACGCTCAGCGTTTCTCAGCACACTGCATTTTCACGTGTCCTCACTTGAGTTTAAAGCCCCTCTGAGGGAGAGAGGGAGGTTTTTGTCCCAGTTTACAGAAGAGATCGAGTTGGTAAAATGCCTAGCCGTAGCTCCAACATCGTCACCTCCCCCGCGCTCGCCTCGAGGTGATTGCTTGGCACAGTCACTGGACCGTGGAATGTGGGTCCTTGCCAAGTCCCGGCTCATTCCCAGTCCGCTGTGCACCCATCTCCGGTCTGCAGGCAGAAGGGGCAGGGGCAGGGGCTAGGAGAGGAGAGTGCACCTTGGGGTTCTTCCTCCACAGTCAGAGGACGGCCAGACTACCGCTTCCCAAGCGCGCAGGTCTCAGCGGCGCCCGCCCGTCGGGACACTAGGATGGGTCCTGAGGAGGAAATGCGGTCCGACTTTGGTAGCCCGTCCTCGTCTTCTGGATCTCCCGGGAAGAGCAGTGAGGTGAGACCACGCTCCCCATAGCTTCCCATCGCCACAGTCAGCGCAGGATTGTGTCTGTTCCTGCGCCTCTGTCAGACCCCCCCCCCCCGACCTTCACCAATCTGTCTGCTCCTGGCCATCGGCTAACGCCTCAGGCGCCAGTTTTCCTTCTCTGGGGAAAGTCACTAGTGGGTAATCAATCACACCCTTCTCCAGGCCCGTAGCCAGCTTTCCAAGTTTTAGTCTTCAGTGTCTCCGGGGTGTCCTTCCGGGTGGAGCATATCTGTGATCACAGTACTGAGGGTAGCAGAAGGGCCTCGGTGAGTGCCTTTCCTGCCAGACCCTGTTTTGCTTCTAGGCGCGCTGGGTGTGGGTGCGCTGTAACCTTGCCTTAGGGACTCTCCTGAGAGCGGGTGTAGAGCCTGTGACCCAGAGGCAGCGGTCCACCTGGCGTGAATCCCGCTGATCGCCCACCGCCTCCCTTTCCGACCTGGCCCCGGGTATCTGGCCATCGGCTACCGCTGCACTCCCGTGAACTGCGCACACCTCGAAGTGCGCTGGCGGCCATCGGGCTCATCTGGGGTCTGGCACTGCTTTTCTCCGGGTCCTACCTGAGCTACTATCGCCAGTCGCGGCCGCCCAGCGTGGAGTGCGCCTCACCGCCGCGCCATGGACCTCTGCACCTTCGTCTTTAGCTACCTGTTGCCAATGCTGTTTCTTGGCCTGATCTACGCGCGCACCCTGCGCTACCTCTAGCGCGCCGTGGACGCGGTGGCTGCGGGATCCCGTGCCTGGCGCCAAGCACAAAGTGACACGGATGATCCTCATCGCGGCCGCGCTCTTCTGCCTCTGCTGGATGCCCCACCACGCGCTTATTATCTGCGTGTGGTTCCGCTGCTTCCCGCTCACATGTGCCACTTACGCGCGGCGTATTCTCTGGCACCTGGTCTCCTACCCCAACTCCTACGTTAACCCCATCGTCTACGCTCTGGTCTCCAAGCACTTCCGCAAGAGCTTCCGCAAGGTCTGCGCGGGCCTGCTGGGTGTTACTCCGCGCTAAGCCTCGTTACGGCCCCGGGCACC
>PVJX010008795.1:27079-63831 GCA_004027295.1 Dolichotis patagonum
GCGCGCCGTGGACGCGGTGGCTGCGGGATCCCGTGCCTGGCGCCAAGCACAAAGTGACACGGATGATCCTCATCGCGGCCGCGCTCTTCTGCCTCTGCTGGATGCCCCACCACGCGCTTATTCTCTGCGTGTGGTTCCGCTGCTTCCCGCTCACATGTGCCACTTACACGCGGCGTATTCTCTGGCACCTGGTCTCCTACCCCAACTCCTACGTTAACCCCATCGTCTACGCTCTGGTCTCCAAGCACTTCCGCAAGAGCTTCCGCAAGGTCTGCGCGGGCCTGCTGGATGTTACTCCGCGCTAAGCCTCTGGCCCCGGGCACTCCCAATGGCAGCGTGCTGGAGCGTGAGTCCACCGACCTGACACTCGTGAATGAAGCGGCTGGGGCTCCATGTCCCTGCTCATCACGGAACCTAAATGCTTCCAAGATCTTGGCCATTAAGGTGACAAGGCACTTATCTGGTAACCTTGGATGTTTTTCAGGGTCGGAGTCAGAGGTTGGGGATTGGGGGGGATTTTTATCCATTAATAAAACGCACAAACCATTATACCCGCAGTGACATGCTCTGTCCACATATCACACTGTTGTGAAACCCCATGGGGAAAAGCCTCTGTGACTTCACTCCTGATGGATGGGTGAAGGGTACTTTTTGAGTTAGGGGAAAGGGAATACCCACACTGAATTCGGCAGGTTTAAAGTGAAAATGCCTATCTGGAACCAGGGAATGGGGCTCACCAAACGCTCTTTACACGCGGTTGTTAGATGCACTGGATGTACATAGATCGCTGAACCATCAGCCAGTGTGTGCAACAGGAGCAGGAGTTAAGTGTTCAGTAAAGTCCACGACAGACATGAACACTCTATGTGTTCTGGCTGTATTCACGCACAAGTTCCTAACCAGTGCTGGCCTGCCTCTAGCTCCCTGGGGCCCCTTCCACTCTGGGCAGCCTGATCAATGCCCATCTACTGCTGACCTTGCTGTTTCCTTCTCTGGATGCAGCTTGACCCAATCAGGTCTTCAGCATCTTTTTCTGCCAGGGTCTGGGCAAGACAGTTGTTCCCTGAGTACTACTGTAGTCTGGATTAGAGCACGCTGAAAATCAGTAGAATAATAGCAGCTCCTGTTCATCACTGGTCTCTATGTGTCCCCTGATGTACTTCAGTCCCAGAGTCCTTGAGCCAAGGCTCTTTACGTACAACCAGGGGCAGAGACACTCATGGGTAGCCCTTCTGGAGTGGAGGGCACTTTGGCCAATGACATGGATACTTAGCCAGTGGCTGTCAGCTACTGAAACACAGAAGAGGGCTGGAAAGACCAAAGAACTGGGTGTTCCAGGTTTACTCCATGCTCCTCAGCAGGTTTTGAACAGGGCAGTGGGTTCCAGGTAGTGGGAATGGAGCAAGACGGGGACACTTGGGCAGGTGCAGGGTGGGTGGGACTGGGCCCTGGGCTTTGTCTTTAGGCGGTTACAGAACTGGGTGAGTGGAGGTGCTGAGTCCAAGGCCCCAGAGTCATTGCATACAGCAGCTGCCTCCATCCAACTACTCAGCCCCCAGGGAGGTGACAAATAAGAGGCTTGTAGCACGCTCCAAGCCCTTTGGGCAGTCACGGATGACAGCCCTGTGGATCACGCTTCATCTTGCCTTCCCCAGGGTTGGCACCATCCAGCCTTTGGTCCAGGAGTCCAGAGTCTCAGCTACTGGTAGGTGATGGCTTAAGGAGATCAGCTTGGAATTTCAGCCCCAGAGCACCAGGATAACCTCGGCCTTTACTCTTCGGTGGAGCCATCTCTCCTCCACCTCAACGTGGTCCTGGAGGCCCAGGACACCATCCAGAGTCTAAGCACTGGGAGTGCACCCTTGCGTGTGCATGTGCTGGTGTTCGTGTCCAGTGTTTTTAATATGGTAGCTGCTTCTTGGCTGCAGGAGCGCAAGGGACCCAAGTACTAAGCTGGGATGTGACGGGACTCAGTCCTGGCTACTGCCAGGGTCTCGTGCCTCCCTGCCATGCAGGGCCCACGCCGACCTCAGGTCATCCAGCGGGACACACTGTTCTCCATGCTGATGCTAAGGCTAGTGAAATTCCAGCCCCGGGGAGGTAGCACAGGAACTCATGACTAGTCCAGCCTGGAAGCACTGACAGTCGCCATCCTGTGGGCATTAGGAACATGTGATTGCAGAGAATGGGGCTGCAGTGGTGTCTTTGTGTCCCAAGGCTGGACACTTGGCTGGGTTGGAACACTAGTGCACATGAACAGCATGCAGTTATACAGCCTGGGACTCACCCTGGACACCTGCACTCACCGTCCAGGAGCCTAAGGGAGGAGGGAACCCACATGCCATGCACACACCTCCCTCCCTTCCCCATTGAGAACTCAGAGGCCGTCTTGGTAAATATTTTCTGCATTTCCCTTTCCCTATCAGAACTCTTTGACAGCAGGGAGGTTTGGGGAGGTGTCACACCCATCCCACCCCAGGTGCTGGGGCTGTCACACTGGCACCTTTCCTCTCATAGGCTCTGGGTGGACTGCAAGGACCAGATGCCACAGGTTCGAGTATACCACAGTGGGCCAAGTGGTGCTTAACCCAGCCCTTAATGCAGAAACCAACTGTGACTCTGAGCTCCTCCACTTCCCCAGGACCGACACTGGTGCTGACAGAGTAGGGGGACAAAAGCAGAGGAGGGGACTCT
The DNA here is from genome assembly GCA_004027295.1 of Dolichotis patagonum. Taxonomy (NCBI): domain Eukaryota; kingdom Metazoa; phylum Chordata; class Mammalia; order Rodentia; family Caviidae; genus Dolichotis; species Dolichotis patagonum. The sequence goes on from PVJX010008795.1 coordinate 29,774, forward strand.
CTGGTCCGTAGCACTTGTTAAGACACTGAGGGGCTGTGCTCAGATCAGTCTACCTCAGGCTTAGGGGACCTGAACGGTGTCGAGCAGCACATGCTCCTCACCCTCTACCTCCACTCAAATGTCAGCCCATCACCTGTCCCCCCTCAGCTATGGCCTTACTGCCCTCCTCCAGGGCCACAGCATGGCAGCTTCACAACCCCGGGGTTCTGGTCACTTGGGTCTTCTCTCCTCAGAGTAAGTGTTCTCAACAGTCAGGTCCAAACTGCAGTTGCTGCACAATTTGCATCCAGTCCAGAAGCAACTGAAGGGGCCACCATCCAGAGCATCCCCTAACCCATCAGGTGCATCTAAATCGGCAAAGCACTTCACCCCTTATCTCCCTCCCCTTCATAAAAGATGACAACTGCTGCTCCACAAACCCTGAACCTTTCCTGTGTGAGATGAGGGACCAGTGTTTGAGGCCACTAGCACGTCCCTCCCATGAAGCAGCACCAAGTACATTTATCTGCAGTAGCAACTCATTTATGAACCCGGTAAGGCTCTACCTTCAACTGGAGACAGTGTGACAATGTGAGCAGCATTCGGGAAGCCCTCATATGGATGTTTTATCTCCAAGGATGCTTCCCGGAAGCCACAAGAGGTCTGCCTCATCCCTGGGCTCAAGCTTGGGTTCCTACTCTGAAGAGATTTGAGGGCAGGAATCTGTTTCCTAGGCTACTTCATCCCCATCCCTTTTGGTGAAGGAGCTGGAGTTCCAGGCCCATGTAAAGAATGAGATTGTGACTGTCAAGAGACTATGCAGTTTATGGTTTGAAAATCTGAGACCCCCCAGGATCTGGTGCCCTGCTCCCAGGTAACGGTGAGTCAAACTGGGAAGGGGCAGGCAGAGGCTGATGGAGGGCACTGGGCAGGGAGTCAGGGCCACCACGTCGTCCCCATGCTGTCCACCCCCTCTGTGTCCAGGGAAAGGCTCAGCTCTTTTCCTTCCAGATGAAGCCCAGCAGTAGAGTGCCTGGAGAGGCGCTGCCATTAGCTGAAGTGTGTGTGTGTGGTGGCTGCTGCCCCTCTGGGCCACTGAACGCATTGTCTACAAGGTGACACTGTTGCTGAGCTCCCTGTCTTCCACCTTTCCCTGGTGCAAGCCCTGCCTAGCTCCACCTCCTGCAACCCATCTGCTCAATAAGCCCTGCTTTCTCCGTTCCACAAGGCCAGTCCCCAGCTGCTGTCACCCGAGCCTCTGCCAGTCAGGTCTGGTCCCTGAAGTCCTTGCCCACCTCCAGTTTATCACCTCACAATCCTGCTGCTGTTCTCACTCAGCACCAGAGACTATGCTGCCGGCTGAGCTGCTGGCTCAGGGCGACTTTATAAAAGCAGCCCCAGCCCAGTCCCAAGAGAGGAACGGAGAGATTAGGAGAACCCAGGGCCTAATCCTGAAGGTGAGCAAGAGCTAAGGCACCAGCTGGTGGGTGAGAATGAGGCCTGGGGCAAGGCCGACAGGGCAGAGCCGGCAGATGCACACCTGGGACTAGGGCCAGGGCTCGGGGGTGTCTGGGTCTGTCGGAGGCACCCACACTCAGCTGGCAGAGCTCCTGTCCCCGGGCTCTACCGTGCCCCCCCTGGGAAGAAGCAGGCCTGTCTGCAACAGCCAGCCAGCTCAGCCTCCCTAAAGGCCAAGGTCGAGTCAGACCCTAAATGAATGCCGGAGATCTCTAAGCGGGTATTTCTTCCTGTGGAGGTGGCTTAGGCTAGGCCAGCCCAAACTGTCATTAGCTGAGAATCTAAGGGAGACTTAGGGGTCTGTTCTGCAAGCATAGGTTGGAAGAGGTCTGCAGAAAGCTCCTTTCCCTGCTTCTTCCCCCACAGCATCCTCAAGAGAAGAAAAAGCCTCGAGGAGCTGGGCTGAGGCCGCTGACTGCATCTTCTTCCTCATATGTGTGGCCGGCGTGGTGTGCGGCCAGCTTCTCCTTGCTGGAATCTGGAGGTGGGCAACTTGCAACTCCGACCCAGCCCCTGGGGAGGCTGTTTGCCACAGCCTGGGATATCACAGGGCAGGGTTTCTGGAGAGGGCGGAGGGAGGGTTGGTTCTTCCCTACCCTGCAGGGCCCCAAGTACCACAAGTTCCTGGCTCTGCATGAATACCCGCAGAGCAGAGTGGAAATAAACCCCTTACCCAAGGGCAAGGGCACCTCCAGCACTGGCCTTCACTGAACTCAGCTGTTTGCTCTTGTGCTAAGTAGGGGGCTGACGTCACACACCTGCTCTCTACTTTGCTCCTGGACCGCACACTCCATCCACTAATCTCCCAGAACACACACAGCCTAACTGCTTGTTTTGTGGCTGCTGCTGTCTGGGCCTGGGCCTGGGCCAGGAGGTGCTGATACTGGGGACCACAAGATGGAAGCTGACTGGCTGGCCTCAGAGGGAAGAACTTCGCATGCTTCCAGCAGCACACTGGACTCTACATGGGACAGACAGACAGCGCTCCTCCTCACCACCTAGAGAGCTGCAAAAAGGCTGAACATCCCCATGGCTGACATCTGGGGCCAACTATCCAAAAGAGAAGTCAATCCTGCTTTTTCCCTAGGGCCTCCCTCTGGCTAGGACACAGCCTGCTCCTCTGAGCCCCACCCACATTTCTGGGCTGGATGGGAGTTCTCCATCTCCAGATCTGAACTAAGGCTGGGGAGGGTCTGTCCACCTGTGAGGGGGCTACACAAAGCAGCTTGGGGCATAGGCCTTTGGCTTCCTTTTCTCCTATCTCAGCAGCCATCAGATGGCCCTGGTTGGTAGAGCTCAATCATAAAACTGGAGTTCTGCAAGGTTCCTGTGTCCCGGGAAAGTGCTGCTTTAAAGTGGTGCAGGGAAGTGGATACCAGGACCAAAGGGCACAGGGACAGGGCTCCTGGATGGGGTAGTGAAGAAAAGTCTCCATCCCAAAGGACTTCAAACTCACCCAGCCCAGGCTCGAGTTAACACTGGTTTATCTGTCCAATGACATGGCTAATCTGACGCAACCAAGCAGGGACGCTGGCGGGCTCAGGCAGAGGTGTCGAAAAGGCGATCGATCATATCGCCCACCTGCTCCACGCGGTACTTGATGTACTTCTCGGGGTTCTTGGTGAAGGGCACGCTGCCATACCTGCCCAGGCACCAGGGTCGAGGGGAGGGGACAGATTAAGCCCTCCTCAGCTTTCCCCCTCAACCTAAGGCGCTTCTGACAGAGCTCAGAGGTGTCCCTGAGCCACCCGGTAGCCTCAAGCCCAAGACACGCCCTGCTGCCAAGTTCTGTCACCCCCCCTTTTTCCTTGAGACACACAGCCCAGCAGGCAAGTGGCAGCACCCTGCTGGGGAGGGATGGGCAAGGAGGCTCACCGGTGCAGAAAGGCCCCGTAGGTCTCCTTGACAATGTTTTTCTGGGCCTGGCGAATCTTGTCTCTCTGCTCTGTGTCTGGAATGGCCCAGGCCTTCTGGATCTTGCACAATTCTTCGAGGCCATCGTTGAAGCCCTGGTCATCAAAGTGGTAGAAACGAATGAGACCAGAGGCAAAAGTGGCCAGTCTGTATCACCACAGTGCCAGCAGGAAGCAGTGGAAGAAGAGGACCCTGACTCACCTTAAAACGTTCCTTGATCATCTGCCGCTCCTTATCCCGAAGCTGGGAGACCGGGGGAGCCAGGGAGAAGAGAGAGAACTTTGCTCACACAGAACCATCCCACTCTGCTGCTTTTCCAAATAGGGTAGGCCCCAGGCCTCTCTCTTGCTGCCCCCATGGCCACATGCTCACTTTGCCCTCTGATCCCAGAAGGTCACTTGTCCATTTTAACCCAGAGATATGGCAAAAAGTATCACATCTGCTCAACGCCCCTTCCCAGACCAGGCCTTTGAGCCCACCTTGACTCCAGGCTGGAACACAGGTAGATTCTTCTCTGAGATGTAATCAGTCACCTTTAACCAACTGCCAGACAGCAGGGAGAAAGGCATGAGGCCTGGGAGGGACAGCTTTGCTTTCCCTGATTCAGGCCTGTTTTTTCATTTTTTGTTTCAGTATCTGCTGACCTACTAGGGGGAGGGGTTGGTAAGGATGGCTCTTGGTCACAACTAAGCAAATAACTGGGATCTTTGCCTTGGCAACAGAAAATGTTTAAGCCACTCACTTTAAAAATCAAGAACAGAGGGCTGGGGATTTAGCCCAGTGGCTTAAGCGCCTGCCTGGCAAGCACGAGGTCGTGAGTTCGATCCCCGGTACCAAAAAAAAAAAAAAATCAAGAACAGAAAACAGAGGGTGTTTGATAAGTTGACCAGTCGTATATACTTCTCATCAATATCATGGCCCATTAAGATGAAGAAACAGAGAAAGGAGGGAATGGAAGACAGGTAAATGGGAAGAATGAGAAACTCAAAGGGAAAAAAATAAGCCGAGGAGAATGGAGGTCCAAAGAAGCAGTGAGAGAAGGGGAGCGGGCCAGCTCAGCCAAGTTCAAGGATCCTCAAAGCCCTGCTCTCCTATTGGGTTAAGCGTTACCCCCTGCCTGCCAATGGCTCCTTGCCATCCCTTGCTTTGGCACCTGGCAGACCACTCTGAAGAGGCCCTGCAAACCTGAGGGGACCAGGTAGTGAGGGAAGCCAACTTTTCTTTCCACTGAATGAATCTGATTTTTTCAAAACAGTGAAGAAACAAAAGAAATAAAAAGAAATTTCAGAAAAAAACCTAAAAGGCTGGGTTGCAGCTCAGTGGAAGAGCCCAGCATGCACAAGGACCCGGGCTCCCTCGCCAGCACCAACAAACTCTGGGACTGAGTGGAGGCTGGAGTCTGCAGGGCAGCCCACCCCACGCGCACTGAGGAGGAGAACTGTACGGGACCCAATACACTGGGGGTTGGGCTGGGGCAGCTCGGGCTCCGGAGGATGGTAGGCACCGGTCACCTGCGCTGGTAGGTTTGGATCTGCTGCTCGATGTGCTCCCGGTAGGAGCGCTCAGCAGTCTTCTGGGTCACAGCCACCAGCTGAATCAGCTCAGACCTGGGCACAGGAAGGGGAGGGCGCAGAGAGAGTGAGGCTTGGCTCTGGGGGCCCAAAGGCTGCTGGGCTCAGCACTAACACCAGGAAGGAGGGGCTCCTTGTCCATCTTAATCTTCCGCAGCTCTCAGGAGGCAGCGCTCAGCCTCCCTGAGTCTGGGCTACAAGGAATGAGAGCCCCCTCCCACCCTTGCACGCAGGAGCTGGAGGCTGTGGAGGGCACAGGGGAAGAGGGGTGCAGAGCCGGGCCCGTAGCCACTTACTTCTCCAGGGACTTGAGGATGTAGTTGTAGTTGTTGTGCAGGAAGATGGCGCTCAGGGCTGGGTCTTCATACACCTTGGATTTGCTCAGCAAGTTCAGCTGCAGGTTGCCCAGGACTTTACCTGCATAGGGAAAGATGGGGCCGTGCCCTCCAATCTTACCCTGGTGACCCACCATAGGACCCACTAATCAGTTCCCGGCCACGGCTCCTCATCCAACTGACTCTGGGGCATCAGGAATCCTTCCAAATCCCACTGACCCTGAACTGGAGTTTAGGTTGCCCTTGCAAGGTCAGAAGTGGGACCAGTGAATATCTGGAGGTCCCAGAAAGGGCTTTCCTGGGAGAGAAAGGTTCTGCCTGAGAGATACTCACAGATATAGGTGCTCAGCAGTCGCTTGCTAAACTCGGAGTTGTAGCTGGTGGCTGAAGAGCTGGTCTCTGTGACAGGAGAAGTCCTATTACTGTGGCAGCAGTGACCAAGACCTGTCCCAACCCCCACCCCCAAGGAGCAATGGAGGAAACACTGGAAGAGGCTTTGGGCTTCCTAGGGCAGATAGGGCCCAGAGGAGCGCAGCCAGAGCAGACATCTGCCGAGTCACAGGGCTGTGTCCTACCATGGGAAGTGCTGACCTAAACCCCAGAACCCAAGGCCACCCCTCTAATATGGCAGGGTGGCATGGTTAGGAAGCTGGCCCATGTCAGTAGGAAGGTTGATGGGATAAGAGTGGGATACTAGGGCCCCAACCTCCAACCCCCAGCCCCGGGCCCATCCTGGGCAGTTGTCTACAAGAACCCCTAGCCTGTTTGCCAACAGTGAAGAATTAGGGGGTGCCACAGCCTATCCGTCATCTCCCCACATTCTACAGCCTCACTACTGGGTCGTACTGAATAGAGGACCTGCTGTTCAGAAGGCTGAGGCAGAGGGGCAAGTTTGCCTGGTGGGCATATCTGGGGTGCAGGGACGTGGCAGGGTGCTGCTCTGGTGGGTTCAGAGACAGAAGCTGATTAAGACGTGAGTGTGGAGAGGTGAGAGCACCCCGGAAGAACTCTTGTCCCTCTGACCCGACCCCAACAGGCCCTGTACCCAGAGAACCACACCCGTGGGGCTTTAGAGGGGGAGAAAGGGGCTGCAGAGCCGCACTGCTTACCTCGGGGGTCTAAAGGAATATTGTATGTGTCCCCAAGAACTACGGAATGAAAGGCATTGCACACAGAGGGGGATGAGAGAAACAGAGGAGGGAGAAAGATGCAAGTTCAAAAAACAGGTTAGAAACGGCTGCATTACCCGAGTCAAGCAGCCCTCTCCCCATGATAGCCAGGGACAGAAGCAAGACACACCAGGCTAGACCCTCTCAAGGCTAGGGAATGCATGGAAAGTAGAAACTGAAGAACCACAGGCCAGAGGCAGCCCCTTGGCAACTTGTCCCCAAACGGGGGCAGACAGGGAGGGGCTGGGGAACCCAGAAGACTGCTCCTCCTTCCATGCCAACCTTCCAAGCCCCAGCCCCTGGGTGGTGGCCAGAGGGAGGATACCCAGCTGGCCCCAAGGCACCAGCCCTTCAAGGGACAGCTGTGGGACCAATCGGGAGAACAGGTAGACATAAGAGGCTGTAGAGGAACATGGGAGGGAGGCAGGGCAGGGAGAGCATCTCCAGGCTACAGTGCCCACCCCAAAGTAAGATGGCCACAGGAGCAAGGGAGACACCAAGGGGTCACAGAGGCAGCAGCAATCCCTGTTCTCCTGATGCTCAGCCCAGGATGTCCCCAATGGTCCCCCAACAGGCCACATCTCAATTCCATTCCCCAGGTGAGAACAGACCCCTCGCCTATCCCTGCCTTCACCCTCCGGAGGGCAGTGCCTCCTGGGAGCCTAACTATGTCCACAGGCAAGAGGGAGCACTGGGGCCCAGGTAGGGCCAGCTGGGATACTGAGTACCTTGCGAGGCCAGCATGGCACCTGCTGTCTCCTGGAAGTCGAGAAGCTGCTGCAGGAAGAGGATGGCCTGGCAGGGAGGACATGGCCCAGGAGGACAGTCAGGGCAGGGCCTGGGCCGATGCCTTCCATAAGCCCTTATCTGACCAGCAGGGCAGGTCAGAGGCCGGGGATCTGCCCAGTGACAAAGGTGGCTGGAAACTTCACGTTTCACTCTATGCGCTCCGGCTGCCCACAGATCCTGTCTTCCAGAGACTCTCTACAATGGCCTGTCCATCTGCCACAAGCAGTCACAAAGGCCAAGAGGGCCCGGACCAGGTTGGCTCCTGCCCACGGGTGTTGGCCCAGCACCTGAGCTAGACCCCCCTCTCCCCACTCTCCAGGGGCCCGTGGGGAGCACCTACGTTGCTGGTGAGCTCGTGCACAGTGCCATCCTTGGGCATGTTGTACTCCTTGTCTGGATCATTCTGTGGAGAAAACCAGTTGCTGGTTCCCTCACACAGCTTCCAAGGCAGCCTCAGGCTCAAGCCGCACTCCAGTCCGCTCACTCAGCGCCACCCCCTGGCAGATGGGTGTTAAGATGCCCTGCACCCTCAGGCTAAGCAAGACTGCAGGACAGAAGCACCTGACCTCAGAGCCCAGGAAGGAGACAGCCTGAAGGGAGCTGACAGGGGACTGAAAGCACAGTGCCTTCCCTAAGGGACAGACTTGCGCCTCATGCAAGCCTGCTCTCTGAGAGTCCCTACACCCAGGCTGCCAGGCCTGGAGGGAGGAGAGGAGGTACCTTGATGTTGTCTGCAAAGTCCTCCAGCGCTTTGGCTCCAATGGTCTCCATGGAGGTGATGAGGCCAGGGAGTTTGTTCTTGGTGCTGGCGGCCGTGCCCTGGGGAACCACAGTGTACAGCCCCGGCTACCACCCTCTACAGCAGGCTGTGTGTGGAGCCCAGCTCCTTCTGGTCACCTCCCTGCCCCACCCTGGGGGACTGAGCCTCTGCCAGCTCTTCTTCAATCACCTGGGAGTGTCCTGGCTTGCCCAGGGCCCTGCAGAAGCTACTGCCCTTCACTCAGAAGAGGAGGGCTCTTCTGGAGGGCTATGCAGGGAAAGCTGGATTCTTCCTTCACATGTCCCCAGGGGCCTCCCTGTCACATACCTGGAGCACCTGGTCAAACTCAGGCTTGGTTTGCTTGAGGTGCCGCAGGATGGGGAAGACTGTGAGCACCGTGGAGAAGTCATGGCGAATGATGGCCTTCCGGGCAGCGGACACAATGTTCTCCCCTTCAAGCATCAGCCCGTCCAGTGCGTCCTGAGGGAGACAGGGACTGGGTCCTCCTCAAGGCAGAGCAGGGAGCTGGCTGCCAGGCTCAGCAAAGACATCTCACTGGGGGTGAGGGGAAGCAAGCATGCTGGGGCAACAAGATGAGAGCCAGGGGGTACTGAGCAACCTCCCAGGACAGGTCTCAGGCTATGATGTGGGGCCTGGAGTTGAGGCCTTCTCCACACTCAGGATTCTACAGTGATAGCTTTGCTGGGGCTGCTGGGCAGAGACCCAGGGCAGGGCGGGACAGGCAGGACCTGTATCAAGGAGTCAAAGGTTTTCTTCTGATGGTGCTCAGGGATGATGTCTGTCAGCAGTTGGTACTCGCTCTGGGCCAGCTTGACAAAGGCACTGACACAGTGAATGTAGGCATCAGTCTCCACGTCCAGCATGTCATCTCTCCCTGTGGGGACAGGAGTATTCGAGCTACTGGTCTGGTGGCAGCTGTTCACCCTGCTGGAGGGACGTGGGTTTCCTGGCTCCTGCCCTGCAACCCAGACCAGCAGTGGGTGGAAGAGTGAGGGTGGACTGCTCTGGCAGGAAGTTACAGGGACTCCGGCAGGCCCGACCAGGTTCGGGGGAAAATCAGGAGCTGAGTCCAGCCTGGCTTCATTCTCAGTTCTGCACAGACAGTGCTTATGGCTTCAGGGGATCAGACACTACAGGTGGTGGCGAAAGGATAGAAGAAGAGCCCTAATTCGACTTCCTGGATAAGGCATGTCTGGCCCCAGGACTGAGGATTCTCATCTATGTCTAGAAGAGAGCAGCCCAGGATGGGCCAGTGGCACTGCCCGCCTCAAGGAAGCAGGACTGTGGTCCTCCACCTGAGAACATGCTGGGTCTGTGAAGGCCAGTCCAGTAGGTCTTCTGGGATACATACACACACAGCCTGGCTGGCTGGGGGCAGAAGCTGAGAAGAGGTGAGTGAGCCCCTGAGATGGAGAGCGTGGCTGTTAGCTGCCCTGAGAAGAAATGGCATCCTACTCCTGGAGGCCAGGGCAGGGCCACTGCAGACAAGGCCAGCACAGAACTGCTTGATCCCATGTGCCGAGTGGCAGGTTCTGAGGCGTCAGATGTCAGGGCTCTCGGCCCTTGAGGGCAATGCCTTCCCCTCTGCCTGCTTTTCAAGCAGTGAACAGCAGTTTCTCCCCTGGCCCAGGCCCTGAGAGCCAGGCATGCATTCCCATCTCAAGTCAGGCAAGGAGATCTAGTGCCCAAAGAGACCAGAGTGAGTGCCAGGTAGTAGCCGAGCTCATCCTTGGAGCAGAACAGGCCCCACTGGGCAGGCAGGAGCAGGCCATCCGGGGACTGCAGCAAAGGCAGTATCGGCAGCTGCCTTCGGGCTGGGCTAACGGTACTCACCAGCCAGTGGCCCGTGCTTGTCGTTCAGGGCCTCGGACAGGTGCTTAACTCGGAAATCATGCTCGTGACCTAGCAAGACGTCAGCCGCACAAACACAAGCAGCATTTATCCAGGGGCCAGGCAGTTGCCTCTCAGGGTATGGGGAAGAAGCCCTTGATCTCCAGAAAGGGGATGTGAAGTGGGCGTAGGGATGGGGCAGTGGGAAGGGTGCCAAGGCCCTTCTCTGCCTCAGACCACCATGGGAACAGCCATTTCAAGCCTGACTTGCAGTGAGTGCCCAGGACCATCCTGGGCTGTTGTTTCCCTGAGCCTGGGGACTGAGAAGGGTGGGCTGAGCTAGGAGGGCGTGTGGCTCGGCCTCAGAGGGTCTCTCCACCCCACCATGAGTGAAAAGGGACAACCTTGCATTGCTTCCCAGGCTTTTGAAGGAGGGCTGGGTCTACCAGGGCAGCTAACCTGGCTGTCCCTGCCCTGACAGGAGGGAGCAAGGGACACAGCCTACAGGCTGCTTGTCTACCTGCTGTGCAGAACCCCCTTTCTAAAGAAGAGGGTGGCTGGGAGGCCTTGGCCAGCTTGGTCCTGCCACTGCTGGTCTTGGCGTGAAAGGGCTGCCCCAAGACAAAGAACTTTCTCTGAGTTCACACGGGAGACAAGGACAGAGACAAGGAAGGGGAACGGGGAGCCTCAGGGAGGGCAGAGCTACCACCAGCCAGACGGGACCAGAAACTTATCCCTATGCCTGCTGGGGCCTGGGAGGCATCAGGCACTTGCAGTTTCCACCCTGCCCCCTCAGGGTTTCTTCTCAGGCCCTCCTGGGGGAGGCTCTGCCCTGCCAAGTGAGTGGACACACAGTGGAGGAGGAAGGGGTGGGAGGAACACAGGGTGATTACCTTCCAGAGGAATGAGGTTAGAGCCCCCCTTTTTCCCATCTAGACCATGCTGGGAATACTGTTTCAGAAGGTTCTGAGCCTTACGGATCGTCCCTGTCACCAGAGCCACACAGAGAAGAGATAAGAAGACCTAGGAAACGAGTGAGAGAAAACAGCAGCGGCCCTCCACCTGCCCAGCCCACACCCCCCCAACAGCGAGCATGCCCCTCTAACTCTCCCAGCAGGCCCTGCCCCACGATCACCAGAGACCTCAGTGGTGGGGAGGAGGAAACATCTCATTCTCCTATCTGTTGTTAGTCCTCACTGTTTTGGGTTTGAGTTTACTTCAGGAGGGTGACTGAGATTAAGGTGGACAAAGACCCACCAGAAATTGAAAATAAAACCATTCTATGAGTGACATTTTCATTGGCATGGACGGAGAAGCTGGTGACAAAGCTTCAACCTGGAGGGGACAAGCCAGCTGGCAGAGCCTGGGGACCCCTGCAAGCCCAGCCCCAAACGCCAGACAGTTTCCTGAGCATGCTCAGTGTTGGGACCCGGGAAGACAGCAATCCATGGGAAGCAGCCTGGGGTTATGCCCCAAATGTAGGCTCTGAGGCCCGGAGGCAGCTGTTCCTACACCAGGGGAGTCATTCAAGCCACCACAGCCATGGGAACAATGAAAAAGCCAGGAAGGGGCTAACAAAAGCCACCAGTGGAAAGGGAGAACAGGAAGAGAGTGCACATGCTCTTGGCGAGGGGGGAAAAAAGAACAGTTAGTATCACAAGTGAAAACAATACAAACAAAACCACCACACCCACAGCCTGGGGGCCAGCCGCCTCTGTGGGCATGAGACATCTTAGGGTAGAAAATGTGGGGACACAAAGTAGCATTCAAGCAGACAGGTCCTGCTGCATAGTCAAAAAAATATACTAGGGAAGGAAAGGTGATTAATGTGGACAGAGAGCCACCAGAGGTCAAAAATACAAATTGTACTGCGTGGCATTTTAATCAGCATAGACAGAGGGCAGCCTTTTCTGGAGACCCCCCGCTCCTGTAGATCTGATCTCAAGGTGGCTGCTGCGTCCTGGCAATTCCCCCTGAGCTGTAGCAAATTAACCAGGGATAACCCCGTCTGGCTGGCCTGGCGATATCTGTCACCCCTATGTTACCTCCTTCAGTGCATTCCTCGCTAATGAGCAAATCAGATTCTTACCCCACAACAAACAGGAACAGACACCAACCGGGGCCTAACCAGCATGGTCTGGGGGGCATCGGAGATGATGACCTGGCAGCCATCAAGCCCACCAGGCACCCCACTACCAGGACCAAAGCTGAAGCTGGTATCTCATCACAGACCAGGCTTCCCTGCTCCTCTCCTCAAGACCTGGAACAGATGTCCCAAGAGCCTAACTTCTTCACTCCCAAGCCCACTAGCTCACATCCATTCTCGAGACTCTGTAAAACCCACAGGTGCCCTCACAGCCAGAGTCTGCCTTCCTCCTGTGTCTCTGTACCAAGAGCAGATTAGGTCCACAGTGAGCCCTGAGGTCAGATCCTTTCTCTCAAAAGGCCTAGGCCCTGCATGGCCAGGGCACTCCTGGGGTAGTACAAACAGGGTCTGTCTGGGGCTTCCAGGGGGCCTGTCAGAGAACAAGGCAGATGTGGAAGTGAGCACACAGTGGCTGAGGCCCAGGCAGCTGGGCAGCCTCACAAAGATAGCTCCTTCCTTGCATGATAAAGGCACAGAGATGGACTGGCTGGCCATGCAGGCAGCTGAAGCCTGGCAGCCTAGGTCAAGAAAGTCACTGTTGGTAGCAGGTCCTCTAGGGGGTGCCAGGGTATCCAGTCCAGGGGAAGAAAACAGTGCACTTCCTGCCAGTACCACGGGCCCAGTTCCCTCATGCTGTGCTACTCACTTGTATCCTGAGGGCAGCCTCCACTTGTTGGGTCCCTAAATCCTAAGTAAAGGCCTGAGGAGGAGCAGGTGACCCGGTTGGACGTGAACAGACACCTTGCTCTCTGAGGGACTGGAGAAATGGGGCAGTGAGATAAGGGTGAGCTCTAGACAAAGTCTCTGCTCATGAAAGTGCATACGCAGACTGTGCTCTAGGAAGTGCCTGCAGCAGCTGAGGGACTCGAGGTGGTCTTTTCTCCAGCTGCTACCTCAGCACCCCCACCCAGTACATGCGGCCTCTGGGAGAACTAAGGGCAGCCGCTCTAGAGGCAGAGACAGCTGGGCTTGCTCAGCCATGACTGACACGCAGACGCCGTTTACCTGGAGCACGGGATGCAGGGGATGTGAGGGGAGAACGGTGGGCTGCGTCCAGGACCATAACAACCCACAGCCTGCAATTCTTACCCTATGCCCTTCTCTGCCTTCCACAAGGGATTAACCGCATCACTGCCCAGAAGCCAGTTCAGGTTCTTCCAAGAGGACAGTCTAGGCTTTCTCTCCTTTCTGAATCAACTGTGAAGTACAAACCTTGCCTTCCACTTGGTGGCTGGGAGGGGAAGGCTGCAGGGCCAGGCCTCCCATCTCACTGTTTAGGCTGTAGCAGCACAGCTGAGCTCCTGACAGGACAATGCAGGGACAGGAAGGGGCCCAGCAAGTGGCTTTGCGCAATGGCCCCTATCCCCCTGCCTCCGGAGAGCTGACTGAGCATGTCTGTGACCCCCATCTCACTTCAAAGACATTATGGAACCCCCAGACTGGACTTGTCAAGCAGAAGGAAGAGCCGTGCTCTCTAGGAACTTGCTGGGTGAACAGACACCTGCTTCTTATCCTGTGTGCCTTCAGCTAGGGCTCTCATGAGGCCAAAGCCTAGAAGGGGGGTGCTGCTACTGACTCCAGCATGGGAAAAAGCAATCCCAGTCCCAGGAAGCCCTTGGGCTGGTGCTGAGATGGGCCATGGTGGGGGCTCACCTGGCCGCTTGATTGGCTTCTTGGTGGGTGTGTCCTTTCTCTTATTGGGGATGGCAGGGGAGTAGGGAACCCCAGAGGAAGAACTGCTCTTCCGGAAATGCTCCTTTAGGCCCTTGATGGAGCGGTCCAACTGGCTGGAGCGTATCTGGTAGTAGACATTCATGAAATCTGAGGAGAGACAGCAAGAATGGATGGCAGAGCTAGGGATTTAGCTCAGCGGCATAAGCACCTGCCTTGCAAACGTGCAGTCATGAGTTTGGTCCCTGGTACAAAAAAAAAAAAAAAAAAAAAAAAAAAAAAGAATGGATGGCAGCTGGGGTCCCTGCCTCTGTCTCCCCACAGGGAAGCAGTGGAGCCCACTGTGGCTGCTTGGTCACCCTTCCCAGCACTTGTGGTGGCCCACAGTCATCCCAAGGCCTCTCAAGTCAGGCAAAGTCAAGGAGAAAACTATCTCCCAAGAGAACTGACAATTACAAGTTTTTAACGGTACTTTTTTTCTTTTTTTGGTCTTTTTGAGACAGGATCTTGCTGGCCTTGAGCTCACTTTGTAGCCCAGGATGGTCTTGAACTTGCAAAACAATCCTCCTGCCTCAGCCTCCCAAGTGCTAGGATTATAGGCATGAGCCACCACACCCAGCTTTTTAATGGTACCTTTAAAAAAAATTATTTATTTTGAGACAAGGTCTGTGTATGTTGCCCACGCTGGCCTCAAACTCCTGGGGTCATGGGATCCTTGTGCCTCACCATCCCAGAGCATTATAAAACATGTGCCACTATGCCTAATTTTTAAAAAATAAAAAATAGAAAATTAACACCCAGATTTAACCTGGTCAAAAGATTAAGAAATACGAGGCAGAAGAGGAATAAATGTCAACGAATGAAAAACACAACTTTATCATTAGACACTAAAAATGCAAATAAAAAATAAAAATAGGACTTGATAGTGCAGCTGAATGGTAAAAACAATGAAGAACAAATAACCTGTTAATGAGAGTGTGGACTGGTGTCCATCTGAGGAGGAACTGGCAATGGACAAAACGACAAATAAGTTAAGACATCTGATTACTGCAACACTGAGCTATCCTCAGAACTGCCTAAACAAAATCTCTACACAGGTATGTTTACTGTGGCACTATTTATCCATATCAGAAAACTAGGAAATCCCAATGTGCATATGAGCAAGGAAAAAGATATGGAGACCATGATCATGTCAGCAGTTACCAACCAACGTCCTACAAGAGACCCCAGTGTAGGAAATGGACCCAAGTAGAGACTCTGGCTGAAGATGCTGAGGGTCCTGGAGGATGTCCACTCAGCCTCCTGCATTCCCACGGAGCCACTGAAAATCCTCCACCAAACCCAAGGCCCAGCCCAGCACAAATCCTGAGCCATGGATCTGTTCATGTAGCACAATACATCTAGGCCATAAACATAAAACTGCCACCCCAGTCCTTCAGAGAAGGTGGGAACCATCACAGTAAGATAGCATACATCGACACACTAAAAAAGCAAAGACGAGTGTGGACAGTTGAAGAGTATACAACACTATAATCACTGGAGTTATTTTCTAAAAATTTTGGTTAACTAAAAAAAAAAAAAATTTTTTTTTTTGGTACCAGGGATCGAACTCACGACCACGGGCTTGCAAGGCAAGCACTTATGCCGCTGAGCTAAATCCCAAGCCCAAGTCAAAAAAGTTTTTGAAACTCTAAGATTACCAAAAGAAATAGAACCACCATACCATAGAGTATCAGGCAGCTGTAAAAAAGAAATGAAGCCAGCCTACATGTAGTGATATGAAACCATCTCAAGGTATATCATGAAGTTAAAAAAAATAATTACAGGACAATGTTTAAAACATGACATGCATTATACAGAGTTTAATATGCAAACATCATATTAATAAGTGGAAGAGCTTTGGGAGTGAGGAGAGAAGGCACATATTTATTCTCTCTCTCTCACACACACAGTGGCACAAAGATTTTCTGGAGGGGCATAAATAAATCTTAATAATCTGATAATCTTTGGGTTACAATGTAGGCAGCAGGGAAATAGGGAGAAGGACTTCTACTTTTCACTTACGGTTTCTTACATGATCTGAAAAATTCATAACCAATAAAAAAAAGTAAACAAAAGGTACATAAAAAGTTTGGATTTGGCTAAACTCACATTGTAATATTGAAGCTATTAAATTACTGCTTATGTTATTTACTACTGAACTTCCTTTTACTAAAAAAAAAAAAAAAAATCCAGCTGGGCGTGATAGCCCATACCTGAGTTCCTAGCACCCAGAGGCTGAGGCACAAGGATTGGTATGAGTTGGTGACCAGCCTACACAGACAGACCTTGCCTCAAAATCCAATCAACCAGTCCATCAATCAATTGCAGATAGATGAAGTACGAAATGAGGAGTGGCAATGCTCCTGTTTCCCTGGGCCTGCAGGACCAACAAAAGCCTTCTCACCTTGGTTACGGCCATATTCCACCAGCCAGAGGGAGATGCGGACCACATCCTGGAGCACGCTTTCAGGCAGGTGCTCCAGGGCCACGTCCTCCTGGACCTCTAGGTCCTCATCACCACTGATAAGATCCAGGATGAGCACAGGGGAGACGACCTTACTGTGCCGGGTCATCAGGCTGCGGAACTCCGACTCCAGTGACTCCTTCCCCCGCTCAAACAGAAGCTTCTGCAAGGAGAGCAGAAGGCAGCAGCTTGTTTTGCTGTTGCTGCTGCTGCAGCCCCCACTCTACCTTCCTGCCTCAGGAACTCTGCCTTGCACTGGCTTTCTTCCTTCAACCCGAAGAACCATCAGGAAGCCTTTCTTGGTTTTTGAGGGTATGGGGGATACGGGAGTTAAACCCAGGGCCTTGTGCATGCTAGGCAAGCACTCTACCACTGAGCTGCATCCCTCCCCCTCATTATTTATTTTTAAACTTTGAGACAGGGCCTTGCTAGCTCACTCAGGCTGATCTTGAATCTTCTTGCCTCAGTCTCCCGAGTAGTTGGGATTACAGGTGTGCATCACAGTGTGCAGTGGGGAATCCTGATTTGATTCTTTACCTTATGTTCTCTCAAAAGTGATAATCATAGGAACGACCCAGAATTTTATAAAAAGTAGCAGGTTAATAAATATTGGCTGTTTTCTCACTTGCATTGTTAACTTGTTTCTTGTTAGAGGTTTTCAAGAGAAAAAACAGATAAATTAAACTATATCAAACTAAATTAAACTATATCAAATGGACAACTTTTATGCTCCAAATGCTACCATTAGGAAACTGAAAAACAACTCACAGAATGAGAAAATATTTACAAATTATGTATCTGACAAGGGATCTAGAACATAAGATTAAAAAATGCATATCCACATAAAAAGGGAAGGTAGTGCATGCTTGTAATCCCAGCACTTGGAAGGCTGAGGCAGAAGGACTGCTGCAAGTCTGAGGCTAGCCTGGGCTACATAGTGAGTTCAAGATCATCCTGAACTACATAATGAGACCTTGCCTTAAAAAGCAAAACCAATTCACAAGTACAGAACAAAACAAAAACATGAGTGTACCAGGAGATTCATAGCAACATTATTCACATCAGTGGAAACAATCCAAGGGTCTATCACAGGAGAGATGGATAAGTGAAATGTATCCTATCCATACTATTTAGCAATAAAAAGGAATGAAGTACTGATATATGCTACAACATGGATGAACCTAAATGAAAGTTGTGGAGAAAAAAAAAGTTGCGAATGGCCACCTATCATATGCCACCATTCATATAAGAAGTCTAGGCTCGGCGAATCATATGGATGGAGAACAGTGACTACCAGAGGGGGACAAGTGGGGAGGGAAGAGGGGGCAGCAACTGCCAGTGGGTACGGGTTTCTTTTTCAGGTGATCTAAGTTTCTAAAGCTGATGATGGCTGCACAACTTCATAAATACATTCATTTTATACTCTAACTTCATGTTATGGAAATTATATATCTTAATGAAGATGTTTAAGAAAGAGAGAGAAAAATGGTTTTTTTTTTTGGTACTGGGGATTGAACTCACGACCTTGTGCTTGCCAGGTGGGCACTTAAGCCACTGAGCTAAATCCCCGGCCTGAGAAAAATGTTTTTGCTTAAACAGAAAGTGAGTCCTCCATGGCAAACTCTTAGTTTTATGTCTTTTGTACTTTCCTTCTCCATCCTACTTGAACTTGTGATCCTCCTGCCTCATTCTACCAGGGAGTTGGGATTACAGGTGTGCATCACTACACTCGGCTACTATACGCTTCTTTAGCTGATCTGGGGTCCACCATGAGATGGCGCAGTGACTGATAGCCCCAAACTTCTCACAGTATTCCACTAGCCCCTTACCACTTTGTTGAGCTCTGGGCTGTCTGGGCTATTGTCCTGGAAATATTCCACAGCCTTCTGAATTTTGGCCATGCTTCCCAAGTACTCTTCCAGCCGACCTGTAGGGCTGCAAAAGAAAAGGGCCAGGTCAGCCTGGGAGGATGGGGGATGAAGAGGGAGTAAGAGAATGGTATGTGGAAGGGGAAGAAGAAAATCGACACAGGGAACTTTAGCCTTAAATATATTGTACTCCCTCTTCTCAGGCGTAGGCTACTAGCAGGATGCACTAGGAATATGACCCTCTGTGCCTAGCTCACCCTTCCCTGATGATCTTCTCAGTGTCACTAGCCACATGGTAGTAGCTGATGACATGGTCCAGGCAGGATAGCGTCTTCTCAACGTTCTCCTGCAATCGTTGCAGATTCTCTGTTTGCTTGTGCACAGGGATGATGGAGTTCTCCAGCTTCATGAGGCGGCTCTCAAAGGATGACAGGATAGATACCTGCAGAGCGAAAGCCTCTTGTTCCCAGATCTCAAGACCATCCCAGCACTGCTTCTGCCCACCCAGAGGCATTTGACTTCCTAGCTTCAAGACAATAAGCTCCACACAGGAAGGGGCATGGTTTTCCTGTAAATTACTATATCCCCAGCATGTACCATGTGCCCCATGCATAACAGGTGGTCCACAATAAACTGCTTGAAACTTGATTTGAAGGCAAGCCAAGCATCAAATTAGTTCTTCCAAAATGGTATTCCTTCCACTTTCTGGAAGGTATTCCTTCCACTTTCTGAAGTGAAAGCTCAATTTCTATTTTCTCTGAAGCTTTCCTAGTCTGAACAGGAAATAGTTTCATACAGACTAGCCTCAAATGCATTGCTGGTACCTTCAAAACTCCCTCTCTCTTAGAGCCACTAGGACTTGATGGCGTCATTAATTACAGATCCAAGTTTGTCTTTACTCAATCCATGCTTTTTCAGTCTCCCCAAGAATAAAGGACACTCACTTATTGAGTGCCAAGCACTGTGCAAGATGTGTTTATATGCATTAACTCACATGTCCTTCATAGTCACATGGGGAGGTTGTCACTGTCTCTGTTATAGCAGATAAATTAGCTAATACTCAAAAAATTACCTGCCAGGAGCCACACAGCAAGTAAGCTGCAGGGCAAGGTCTAGCTCTCAGGTCTGCTGGACCTCAGAGCTCATTCTGTCCTTAAAGGTCCTTGGGGTGAAAGCTGTGTATTCTTTCTGTCCTTAGTAATCCATATGTGCCAACCTCATTTGAATGGCCACTGACACATGGCCAGTACCAGTCCACCTAGCCAGTCTACTAAATATCTGCCTTTGGATAGAAAGAAAAATAAAGAGCTTAGAAAGCCGAAGTCCAGGCCAGCAGGAACTACATTGTCCTCAGTGCAAGGGTGGGACACAGAGGTGGGGTCTGGGTAAGGCAGGTGCATGCTGTTGCTGCAGAAGCCGTCACGTTACCACCCTCGCCACCCACGCTGGGCCCGTGGGTCGCATGGCTCTCCTCCAGAACCCGGGGGCGTCTTTCCTCCCAGACGCCAGCTTCCTCACCATGTTTTTGGTAAGCTGGTCGCTCTTCTCCAAGCTGTCTCGGATAAAGGACAGCGTCTCCTCCTCCTGCGGGGAATGAAAGGGCGGACATCACCAGAAGTCCAAGGCTAAAGGAGGCAGCTGCTTCCCGGTCCACGGCCTAGCCCCCAGACCCATCTCTTCTCAAGGAGCGCCCCCGTCCCAGCCCTGCCTCTTTTCCGAGTGTAAGTCCCAGCCTCGCTCCCGCTCCCTTATTTTCTCCCTGGTTTCCCCAGCCCCAGGCCCACCTGCTTCAACTTGTCTTCAATCTCCCGCCGCCGGGCGGACGCCTCTTGTGGGGGAATCATCGTTCTGAAGCGTAGGTTTCCCACTCCCCAGTATCATTTCTCAGAGGCCCGCTCGGCCTCCGTCTGCCACACCCACTTCCGGACTTGGCCCCGCCCCAGAGCGAGTTGGGGCGCCACATTGGGAGTGGCAGGTCCAAGTCGCATAGAAGGAGCTCATAGAAGGGGTGAGTATGTAGCCATCTTGAGTGTGGCTGGAAAATGGGACCTGCTGGGAACGCAGAATTTTCCTCTGTTCCGGATAACCTGCGTCAGCAGAGAAGATTCTGGAGAAGCTATATTCTTTGCGGCCAGCAAGGTACTTGCACCTCACCGTCTTCATTCGTAGTGTGATTCCTTTATAAAGGCCGCAGAGGAAAGGAATGAATTTGTTTCCCACAAAGCTTTTTCAAGCGCAGGTCTGAAGTTGATTTCCCACAAAACTCACACTGCTCACGCAGTGATTGATGTGAGCCCATTTGATGAATCAGGGGCTTGCGGAGTCTTTCTTGCTGTCTGCCCTAAATTTCAAAAAGCTGATTTTCTTTTATTTTTATTTTAAAGAGAATAAAACAAAAGAGGGCAGAACAGAGCAGATCAGAACAGAACAACATAGGCAACACAGTACTTTACACTAAGACAACCGGACATTAACAGTAGCTATCAGAATATCTCTTTCTCTGCTATAGTTGAGCATAGTTTCAAATACAATAATATCAAACACAACAAAATAGTATAAAACCATTCAAAGAATGAAAGAATTACAGGGCATTCTGAACCGAATAACAGAGAATGATCAATGGCTACTATAATATCTCATTTTCAATAAAAAATTTTGTTTATACTATCACATATATTAAAATCCCAATAAGACACAACATGATAGAACCGATGGTAATAGAAGCATAGAAGCATGGTAGGACTTCTAAGCAAGACAATATTAAATCAGCAATAGCTGTCATAATGTTTTGTTTTCTTCAAAACAGCTGTTCATACCATCACGCATAATAAAGTCAAACAAAACAGAATAAAACCATTCCAACTGATGAATGAAAACATTGAAAGGCTTCTAAGCTATGAAATGGGGAATCAAAAAAGCTGATTTTCAAAAAATGTATTGTTTTGCCATTACTAATAATTGATCCTAGGGCCTTCTCACTGAGCTACATGCCCAGACCTTTTTTTTTTTGAGACAGATTTAAGTGTTAAGTTGCATAGGCTGGACATAAACTTGCAACCTTTTGCCTCGGCCTCCCAGAGTGCTGGCCATGCCTGGCTCATAAAGCATTGATGGACTCTGCTTATTTGGAGGACTCAGATTGTTCCAGCTCTGCCAGCAGGCGGGTGTGGGGGTGGAGGGTGGCACTTGCGCCCCTGGCATAAGGCTTGGATTTGTGGATCCAGCTCCTGCAAAGCCTTACTCTTTCCTCCATACCTTCCCTAGCTGCCCAACCATTGGTTCCTGTTCTCAGCTTTGTTGGGCCCCTCTGTGTTTCCTCAGTGCCGGCATGAAAAGACAGATAAGGAGGCGTGTGCTGTTGTTATGTGAGAAGGTTTGAGGGTACCAAGCCCTAATGATCCAGATAGCCAAAGAAGGGACACAGAGCCTGGCAATGGGAGGGGATTGGGCAGTTTTCCACCAAGAAAATAATTTTAGACTTTGGATCATCAGGAAACGTGGTGATGAGGAAAATAGGCAGAGCTCTGTTGCAGGTGAGGGAGGTAAAAGACAGAGTTACTGTGTCAAGATAACCGGAATGATTTCAGCAATGGGCCTGGTACAGTCTCAACACCAAGCAGGGAAAGTTTAACCTTCGAGATATCAGAGAGTATTGTGAGATGGCTAGTGGGCTGTGGTGGGCCGTCCTGAAGGGCCTTGTCTAACCTCCAGCCTCTCTCCATGGCCAAACAATATAGGTTAGTGACAGTGAACCTTTTAGAGACGGAGTGGCAGACTGCAACCCTAAAACCCACTTATTTATTGCAAAGTGCCAACATAGCAATGAAACCTGAATACTGAGGTTTTAGTTTAGGAAAAAAAACAACTCTATAGTAACATCTTTTGTGTTAAAAGAAAAACACAGTAACACATGTGGCATAGGTTCACCACCACTGATCTAAGACATGCACACACAGAACGCTGTCATCAAATATGTCCAACTTTATACAACGTTATTACATTTTTACTGCTTTTCTGCATTTCGTCAAATTTCTTTCAGCGTCTGAAGTGTCATGTGACAGCTAACTACCCTGCATCAAGAGGCATCCGTTTGCTGATTTTTGTTACAAATGCTATCTTTGCAATGTCCTGTCTAATCCTTACAGTAAACCTACCGGTCAGGAACAGCTGTGGGCTCCCTTCTGCAGATGCAGAAGCTCAGGCGGAAGTCAGCTGCACTAAGTCAACACAGCTGGCCCGGAAGGGACAGCACAGGCTGCTCTTCTGGCTCCTCAGGCTGGGTGGTAGCTCAGGGGTTTTGTTTATTATCATGTAAACTTGACTTTTAAGAAAGTGTTGTGGTGCATTGTGAAAAGCAGGTTATATTTATGACAGCATATCTACAAAGGATAGACAGGATGGGCACACACTGGCAAGTAGACACTGATTCAGTAAAAGCCAGAAGTCTCCCACAAGACCTGGCACAAGGCAAGCTCTGTCACCAAGAGGAGAAAGCATTTCAGTTGCAGCCTCAGAAGCCTTGGTTTTCACATCCACAAAAGTGTGCACAAATTTTGTATTTTTACAGACACCAGAGATAGCCAAGTTCCTCTTTGTCCACTCAAGGGGATCTCTTCCGGGGAGGGAAGGAAGGACGTAGAGTGGGAGGGAGAGAGGGGGACAGCAGCCTTCCTCCCCCGACAGTAGACTTCTTTGGTCTGATAACTTTCTGGCTCTAGACGTTGTGCTGCCTCAGCGGAATCAGATGTATAATTCCTCAAGCGAATGTTTCCTGGCCCTGTAGCAATATAAAAAATATCCGTGTTATGATGATATACACAACCACAAAGCAGGTCAAATAGTGCACGTTTGAGAGGATTCCAACCACTGCTTAAACCGTAAGAGAACCATTGGGGGGAAAAGGAAAAAGAAACACGAAACATTAAAATGGTAAATAGATGGATGATTCCTCTCTAATTGTGAAGGACCATGAGGCTAAATTACCGTTCTATTATAACACTTCTAAGAAAACAATTTTTTTATCGTTTTTTTCACATAATGATAAAAAATACAGTCTGTTTTCCTCATGTGAAAACCATCAGCTATCAACAGTACCATCTGACCATGGTCAGGAGGGGTTTTTTTGGTCTTGAAATTTGCTTGGATATAAAAATAAGAAAAAGGTCCAGGGGCCTCCTCATTTTTTCGTTTAAGAAACAGAGAGCAAAGGATGCTTTGAGCCCTTCGTGGCTGACATCTTGGTTAAAAATGCACTACTTATTCAGAGTTAGGGATGTCCCCAAGTGAACTGACTTGAATTCAGGTCCTCCAAGGGCCTGGGGCATCACTGGGAACCATGCCCACTCAAGGGATATAGGTGATACGTGACCCTGGGGAGAGAGGACTGGAGAGCAGGACTTGGACCCTATCGGTGCAGCCTTTGACGTGACGTGGCCACAGAGGGGCCACAGTGGAGGAAGATTCCTGGGCTCACAGGCAGGAGCTAGAGTGGAGGGGTGGCGACTGACCAGAGCAGGAAAGCCCAGTGGGCTGACACACACCTCAGGCCTGGATGACCTTGGCCCAATACCAGCTGTTCCAGGTGCCCAATAAATCTGTGATGAACAAATGAACAAATAAGTTTATAAAGGTTGAGTCCAGTGGGAGGGGAAGAGGACCAAAGGGATGGCACGTGTGTCCCAGAGGAGGGCAGTACTGAGCCTTTTTCACTGTTGTTTTTGGAAACAGAGTCTTGATAAATTGTTCAGGTTTAGGTCTAGGGATTTAGCTCAGCAGCATAAGCACCTGCCTTGCAAACGTGAGGTTATGAGTTCAATCCCCAGTACCGATTAAGAAAAAAAAAAAATTGTCCAGGTTGGGCTAGAACTTGCAGTTCTCCTGCCTCAGCCTCTCAGCTGGGATTATAGTGGGCACCATCCTGCCTGGCTCAGGTGTATTTTTTGAGGCAACTATGATCCTCTCTGACCTTAGAGTCATAGCCACATGCTTATGACCCCAGAAACACCCAGGCCATGAGTCATGGCTGAATCTACATCCCTTCCTGCTACTCTTGCAACCCTTCCTGGCCTTATATCCCCACCTCTCATCTTATCCAGGGTGGGTCCCCGGAGAAAGCTGTGCTGGGTGCTTTTGGTCAAAATGCAGCTGGTGCTATGGATGGCACAGGTTGGAGGAGAGAGAGTCCGTATGTGAGGTCATATGGGACTAGTGCAGTCCCACAGCTGCCCTATGAGCTGTGTAACTTTAGAGGGCTTCTCTAAATTACATACCACATACACCAAAAGGTCCCTCAGATTTGGGGTGAATCGACGGCATATGTGAAGGGCCTGGCACATAGTGTTCAAAAAGTTTTGTCTGTATTGTTTTTGTTACTGATTTTGTCTTTTTTTTTTTTTTTTGAGAGGGTTTAACTGTGCAGTTCAGGCTGGCCTTGAACTCATTTTGTGGCCCAGGCTGATCTTGAACTCACAGCGGTCCCCTTGTCCCAGTTTTCCCAGTACTGGGGATCACAGGCATGTGCCACCACACTGGGCTTCAAAAAGTGTTAGTGCCCACTGGCCTTTTTTTTAAAATTGCCTTTCTAGATATTGAGGAGTATACTAGGGATTGAGAAGCTTCTGCAGTGAACTACTACTGCTAAGAAACATGTCCTGAGTTCCAAACAGTCAGTTTATCCAGAGCCTTTGGAATTCCCTGTCCCCAAAACAATCCTGAGTCACATAGCCTTTGGTTCTCCCCAGCAAGGCCATTCTTGAAAATCAAGGACAATGAATCACCAATGAGTCTCAAGTGCTGGATGGGACATCTGGGACCTTCTAGACATGTCTCTGCACCTCTGTCTCTCTTCTAAGGACAATAATACCATATCCTGTACATGCAGAACTCACCTGCATGGTCTGGGAACATGGCAGCACCTGGATGGAATGCCACTGGTTCAACACACGCTGCAGGCCTACCTCCTGGCTTGTGAAGTTGTAGGAAATGACACTCCCGCCCCTTAGACGGCCCCTGCCCTTTACACAGCCCTTCTGGGCTGTGGCCTAACTGCTGGATGATTGAGTTCTCTGATCTCTAGGAGCAGCCCCACTGGGCAAGACTAGAGGGGGCGTGTCAGTGACTGGGCTGTCTAAGAGGTAGATGAGAGAGGGGTTTGCAAAGATTCTGGATAGAGTGGAATTCGACACCCTGGGAGGCAGATGCCTCACTTTGTCCCTGGTGATGTGGCAGGCCGACTCATACACATCAGGATGACCCTGCCAGGATCATTTTGGAACCTTCCATAGCCACCGCCATGGGGCCACTCAGCAAGATGATGTACCTGGAGGCGGTTCCAGCCCCAGCTCCGGGCAGATCCTGAAGACTTTAGTGTGGCCCCGGGCTTTCTGGAACCTGAAGTGGCTGAGAATTTCAAGTTGTCACACAGATGAGGGACAGAATGGGTTGGGGCACTGAACTACCATCCTACTACTGTCTGTCCAGTGGTGTGCCCTTCTGCTGTCCCTGAGCCCTGTAACCCTTGGTCTCCTGGACACTGGGGGGTCCCTGGACACTGTATGTCCACGTTGACACTGGCCACCAGGATGTGGGTGGTGATCAGTACTGGAGGGACAGGTTTCCAGCTCTCCTCAGCCTGCCTGCAGGAGGGCAGGCCCCAGCTCCTGATCTTGGTGCTACTTCCCACCTAGAAGTCAGATGGGGAGGCCAAGCCGGCCCATCAAGATCAGTGATTTCTCCCCACTCACTTCAGGGACTGAGGCTCCCCTTCCCTCAATTGGGAATGGAACCCAAAGCCTTCACACTGAGCCGCATCCTCATTCCATTTTATTTTTGTTTGTTTTGGGTTTTTTGGTACCAAGGATCAAACTCATGACCTCACGCTTGCCAGGTAGGTATTTTATTTATTTATTTATTTGGTACAGGGGATCGAACTGACGACCTCGCGCTTGCCAGGCAGGCGTTTAAGCCACTGAGCTAAATCCCTGGCCCCAGATAGGTATTTAAACCGCTGAGCTAAATCCCCAGCCCCCATTTTATTTTTATTATTATTTTGAGAAAGAGTCTTACCAAGTTGCCCAGATTGGGCTTGCACCTGGGATCCTCCTGCCTCGGCCTCTCAGGACGCCTGGCTCTTTGTCCCAGGCTCTCAGCTCCAGGACTCTGCCCCTGTTCCAACACACACCCCCTCATACACACTGTTCATACACGCACCACGTACATCCTCCACGCTCACACACGCTCCTACGCACACATTCACCCCTGCACCTCCTCCCGGCTTCCAGCGTCCCTGAGGAAACGCGAGCGTACCTGCAGCAGCCTGAACCTGTCCCAGAGCCCTTTCCCGAGCCCCGGCAGGGCGCCGAGGGCGCGGCTGTGCCACCGGAGGGCGCCCTGCACCTGCGCACCCAAGGCGGGACCTCGGGCGACACCTTGTCGCGCGCGGGAGGCGAGGATCGCGCGGGCAGCCACGCGGAGGCGCCACGCCAGCCCCTCTGCGCGCCACCTTCGAAGCGAAGCGCGGGGCCGGTGGCCCGCGGAGATGAGCGGGGCGGGGGCGCCGGAGAGGACGGTGTGGACCGAGTCCCGCATACACGCGGGAGGGCGAGGGTGGAGTGACGTCACCGCCGGTCCGGGCGCGGCTGGCCACGGCTTCTGGCAACGTGGACGCTGGGGCCCGCGTCTAGCGGGGGACAGACCCGCGCCCCGCAGATCCCTAAGCGCGGCTGCCCGGGCCTGCGCGCGGGTGGAGGAGCAGCTTCGGCTGCGGGGCGTGCGGCCCGCACAGGGACCGGCTCCGGGAATGGCGACCCGCCCACAGGCAGAGGTGGGATCCTGGCGGGGTATCAGGGGTTTATTCGTTCCCAAACTCCGTGGGTGCTTCGGAGAAACTGTGCGGGAGCAGGAAGAGAGCAGAGAGCCAGGGCTGGATGGAAACAGATCCCTGTTGCTGGAATTGGGGTGCATGGCTGGCAGAGTGGCCTTGGGTTGGGGACCAGGTATCAAGTAGGGCTGGACTGGATTTGTTTATGTGCTGCCCAGGTGAGCACAGGCTGGACTGGATTTGGTCAGGAGCCTCAGAGGGGCAGGCTGAGGGGCCAAAGTGATGGTGGTGAGGACACAGGTGAGGAGGCCATCCTAACGTCCCAGGCCATAAGTACGGTGGACACAGAGAGATGGCGGTGACAAACATGGTGGGAAGTCAGGCGGTGGACTCGAGCTGCTGGCTAAACCAAGTGCAGTGGTGCACACCTGTAATCCCAGCACTCGGGAGGCTGAGGCAGGAAGATCACTGCAAGTTCAAGGGCAGTTTGAACTATACAGCAAGATCCTGTCTCAAGCCCCCTTCCCCCAGTTAAAAAAGCTCAGTGCGAAAGTCCTGAGTTCACTTCCCAGGACGACTACTATCATCACCACCACAGGTTGGGTAGGGACTCGGAGGGCCCACCAGGGCGGGGACTGAGCGCCAGGTTCCATGCCCTCTCCCATGCTGAGGATGAGGAGTCCTCCTGGGTGGAAGGCAGAAGGCCTCACTGGCCTCCTTCCCTCTTTGGTTTCAGAGCTACCCTGAGGCAGGGGATTGAATAAGATGACATTATAGGCAGGGTGTGTGTGTATTTTGCCTTGGTGCACTTTTTTTAAAGTTTATTTTAAAAAAAAATTTCAGACAGGGTCTCACTATGTACTTCAGGCTGGCCTTGAGCTTGCTATGTAGTCCAAGCTGGCTTCAAACTTGTAGCGATTCTGCTGCCTCGGCCTCCCATGTGCTGGGATTACTGGTGTGTGCTGCCATGCCCAACCCCAGTGCACTCTGGAGACCCAGTTTTCTCTGTGTGTCCTCCACACCGGCAGAGGGGGCCTGCTGTATACCTGAGATTAGTTGAGTGAATAAATGAATGAATGCACAGAGAGGCCAGAGACAGATAGATACACGTGACTCTCAGTCTCCATTAATTGGCAAGGTACAACACACAGCTCTTCAATAAGGGTGTTTAAATAAGGCCAGGAAGGGGGGCTGGGTGCAGAGGGCTGGGGTCCCCGAAGGCGGGGGGACAGGCCTGAGCTACATCTCCCCTCGTTCCCACTGGTTGTCCAGCACAGCACTGGCTTTTGGATCCAGCTCTGCTAAAATGTCACCGTGGGAAGTGACACGCATCCTGCCACGCCTTCCATCCTGCCATCTTCGGTTGAGCACAGACTGAAGACTGGGCACTGCCTCTGCCCTCAGACTCCCTGTCCAGCAGGGGAGGCAACCACTGCCAAGGTGATGAGTGGAGAAGAAACGGAAGTCCAGACAGGACCGAGCCAGCAGCACCCAGGGAAGCCAGTCTTATCTGTGCCATTTTTGACTCAGTTTCCTCATCAATGGGTAACACCAGAGGCTCCTAAGGCCACCTGCAGTGTTTACTGCTATTCTGAAGATGGCTTAGGCTGCTTCCTCCTCGGAGAGGGCAAACAGACCAGCTCACCCCACCCTAAGCCTGCCAGGAATCTGCGCCTGCAGCCTCCAAGACCACTCTTGGAGCCTGGGCCTGCCAGAGTGGCCCGGGCCTGATGTGGTGCCCTCCTGGAGCTCAGGGCCCAGCCTGGACCTTCCCCAACATGTCTGAACTGCAGACAGCAGCAGCAGGAGCCCCCAGGAGGGCAGTTGGGGCTGGCACCAGGGGAAGAGCACGAGTTCCTGGCTGGCAAAGGGGAGGGGCCCTGACACTTACCCTCTGACCCTGAGGCATTTGGCAGATTGTTGGAGAGAAACAGAGAGGGCCCCAAACTGAGTTCTAGAGCTACCAAATGAAAGGATTTGGGGCTGGGGGTGGGCTAAGGGAGGTGTGGTTTCCAGAACTCTGGCCAGCTAGAGGCAGCTAGAGGTGTCCACAGGTCCTGGCCCTGGCTGCGTCAGGTCCCAGATAGAGGCCCAGTGCATGTAGCCAGCTGCTTTCTCAAACAAGACTGTGAGAGTTGGTGTAAGTTCTACCAGGATGGACCACAGAATGGGCTGCGTGCCTGCTGTGTGCCCAGCCAATGGCCAGGTTTTTAAGGAGCCCCAAGGCAGGTGCGTGACAACAACACAGCGTGTCAAGGGTACCCAGATCCCCCAGGGAGCCTAGGCAGAGGGGCCAGGGTTGGGGACTCAGACGGTGTGACCCTGGAAGCAGGACCTGCAGGAGTTCCTGGACGGGTGGTGATCAGGGCAGAGGGAAAGGTTAGGGGCTGGAACAGTGGAGACAGCGATGGCAGTACAGTGCCCATGTGACTGGTCAGCGGGCAGGGTGGGCAGTCAGCAAAGTCAGACCTGGGCCAGGAAGTCACTGAAGTCTCTCCTCAGAGGAGCACAGGTGGAAGTGCACTTGATGAGGGTCACACTGGCCCTTGCTGTCCCCTGCACGGCGTGGCTGGCAGCTCCCAGGGTACAGCATCAGGGCTCTGCTTCCATCGCTCCTTGTCCTGCCCAGAACTGCTTTCCTCTCTGCATTGCTGCTGGACCCCTGTTCCTACCCTTTTAAGGATCACCTTTAAGTAAAAGTAATGGAGCTGGGTGTGGTGGTGCCCAGCATTTGGGAGGCTGAGGCAGGAGAATCCTCATGAGTTTGAGGCCAGCCTGGGCTATGTCAGCAAGTTCAAGGCCAGCATGCAGTACATAGTGAAACCTTCTTGAGAAACCAGAATTTAAAAAGAGTAAGATGTTATGTCCACATACCTGTT
The DNA here is from genome assembly GCA_004027295.1 of Dolichotis patagonum. Classification (NCBI taxonomy): domain Eukaryota; kingdom Metazoa; phylum Chordata; class Mammalia; order Rodentia; family Caviidae; genus Dolichotis; species Dolichotis patagonum. Next base: position 59,548 of record PVJX010008795.1, read on the forward strand.
CTCCACCATGAATGTAATTCATATGTGCTGCAAATACATACTAAAAGATCAATGAAAGAGAAAAGATGTGTGTGTGCCATACTTGAGAGGCTGAGACAGGAAGATTGCTGCAGGTTTGAGGCCACCCTGAAGTACATTATGAGACTCTGTCTCAAAAAAATCAATTTTGGGGTAGTGTATTTGAATATGGCAGAGGGACCACACATATTTATATATTCTCTTTCCAAGCCCCACCCAAATGAAAGGATTTTTTTAAAAAAAGTGCTATGCTACACAAAAAGGCTTATACAGGAATGTTCATAGTAGCTTACATACACTAGCCCCCAAACTAGAAACAACCCAGAATCTATCAAGAAAAGAATGGATAAACAAAGTGTAGGGCTAGGGATTTAGCTCAGCAGTGTAAGCGCCTGTCTGGGCAACAGCAAGGTCATGAGTTCAATCCTGGTACCAAAAAAAAAAAAAAAAAAAGTGTAGAATCAGTTGGTAGAATATTACTCAGCTATGAAAAGGAGCAAACTACTGATCCATGCAATAACAGAGTTAAATTTCAAAAAAAAATGTGCTGATGTGCTCGTGAAAGAAGATGAACACAAAGTATGAAATGTGCTGCCTTTTATGAAGTTCTAGAATATGCAAAATGAACTATGGTGATAGAAAGCTAATTATGGGTTGCTTAGAAATGCAGTAGCAGTGGGGATTGGTTGGAAAGGAGTAGGGGGGCAATTTGTGTGTTTTGCTAGGCATTTGTTAAAACTGATGAATAATAAATGCATTTAATGTCTTTTGTGTAAAGGATATACATGAGTCTTTGGGGGGCCAGGGCAGAATGTTAGGGTTTGTGTCTGGATGTCCCCACAAAGCCTCATGCAGTCATGGAGGTGTCTGAATCTAGAGTTTGTGATTGATTCACTGTCTAGTGCTGGGACTATGGGTGTGAGTGCTCCACCCACCCTAGGGTGGGTAGTTCACATAAATATAAGGAACAGGGACAGTCTTCTTTTGCGCTTCCCACTTTTTGCTCTTGTTGCTTTGGCTGTCTCCACTGCCGTGAACTGTTTCCCTCTACTGTGAGCCACCCTGCCTAGCAGATTATAGACTAAACCTCCACAAACCGTGAGCTAAAAAAAACCTTTCCTTTCTTAAAAAAAATATATTTAAAATCTAAGCATTTTCTGGGCGTGGTGGCATACACCTGTAATCCCAGCATTTGAGAGGCAGAGGCAAGAGGATCACACTACATTCAAGGTCAGCCTGAACAACAGAGCCAGACTTTTTCTGATCAACAACAGCAACGAAACAAATAGAAGAAGAGCAGACAACAGCTGATGAGCGATTTCAACAAATGCAGACTAACAGATGAGGGAAATGAGAAGCGACATCAAAGAACAGAGGAGCCACTTGTGGGGCCTTGCAGGAGGGGTATAAAACAGTCATCTGGTTTCCTTTCCAGGTCTGCAAAAGCTCAGAACACAGTGCTGAAGTCTGAATGCTGAAGAGATCTTTAGCTTCCCCTCTTCTATGCTGCCCTCTCACCCTGCGGGAGGTTCATTCTCTGGAGCAGTTGAGCCAGTCTCTGACCAAGACCACCAGGCACGTTGGGTGGGCAGGATCACACAGGGGTCCAACGACAAGGCCAGTAAGTGAAAGAAGTCCTGAAAACAAGACCCCAGACCAAGCAAAACCCTTGCCCAGGACCATCACAGCAGCCTCCAGCTTTCCAGGAACCGTCTAGCTTTTCCTCTGAGCTCATAAAACTGCTGCAGTCTATTGATCCTCACTGGTAAGATGCCTCAAACAAAAATATCAGGTGGTCCTGTTACACAGTGCCACAGTTGACCACTTGCCCCTGTTTGCTAGGCTTACAGTTGGCTTTTTAGCACTTCAGTTGTAAGTATGGGTTTATGACCAGGATGACCAGACATGTGAAGATCGACTTCAATCTGAGAGCAGGAGGCCAAAAACAAATAGGGAAGGAAACACACACACACACATACACACACACCTTTCAGGAAAAGGACACAATGGGTCACAGCCATGGAAAAGGCATGATGCAATACAATAGGGGGGAAAAATCAGAATTAAAGCAGTTCTTGGAAATTAAAATACAGTAGCAGGACTTCTGGGAAGATGGCAGAGCGGTAAGCAGCAGAGAAAACAGCCTCACTGAGAGTCACTTTCCAGATGCTGGAATATAGTGAGGAAGATAAGAAGGAAAGAAGTAGGTCCCCAGGGCTCAGAAAGAAGATGAAGTGCGAATTGAAGCTCACAGAGAGGGAAAAGAAAAACTTCAAGGAAGAAGGCAGTGGTGGCTTTGCCCTGAGATGAGACTCACAGTGCCAGAGGAGCTGTTTGAACCTGGGGACTCATGGTGACGGTGACGGCTGGCAACCCTGGAGGCCGCCTCAGAGAGATGCGGCGGTGGAGGGGAGTGCTGGGCATGGAGCACTGCACGGGCTGGCGCTGTTGGTCCTGGTATTCCGTGACTGAGACTGACTAGGGGGCACAGAAAATACGGTGGCACAGTGCCAAAGAACCAGGGACTAGGCCAAACAAGCAGCAGCTTCTCATCTCCAACAAACTGAAGAGCTAAGATCCTCCAACAGACTCAAAACCCAAAAAACAGCTATGCCTGGAAGATCCCTCAGAGAAGTAGTCATCACCTGAGGGTCCTAAATACTAGCAATAAAGCAACGCACCACAGGCAACTGACAAGCATCACCCCAGGAATCAAACTAAAAAAAAAGAAAATAAACGAGAAGATACTTAAACAAGATGCAACCCCAGACATCCAATTCACCAAAAGCAAACCCAGGGGGACACCGAAGTGGGACAACCTGAAAGCTCCTCACCAGGTCTCTCTGAAGTGGAAACAACAAAGCAATTGAGTGAGGCTCTGAGAGAAAATAAAATCAGAAATAATCTCTCAGAAAAATAGAGATTACCAAAATATACACCATGCTTAGCAACACTAGAGCAGACATAGACAAAAAAAAAAAAAAAAAAAAAAAAAAAAAAAAAAAAAAAAAAAAAAAAAAAAGACAAGTTTAAGCAAATTATGAAAGTGCAGCATAGGAAAGAAATGGAATCTATAAAGCAGATTCAAACAGATATCCAGGAGAGTAAAAACTCCCTTGAAAATATTCAAAGCAGGGGCTGGGGATTTAGCTCAGTGGCATAAGTACCTGCCTGGCAAGCACAAGGTCGTGAGTTCAATCCCCGGTACTAAAAAATAATAATAATAATAATAATCATAATAATAAAATAAAAGCATATTAGGCCAATGTGAGGACAGGATCTCAGATATTGAAGACAGGCTTGCAGTTAGCAACCAGGAAAAGAAAGATTTCTCAAAAATAGCAAGAGATCATGAGCAATCAATCCAGTAGCTGCTAGATGAGACAAAGAAGAATAACAAGATTAATTGGAGTCAATGAATAAGCAGGAGATACCACAAATCATATTTTAAAAATGTCCACAGATATCATGACAGAAAACTTCCTTGGTAGAGAAGAAGAATTTGACATACAGATAAATGAGGTATATAAACTTTAATTAGTAAAGATTTAAAAAAAATCTACAGCCAGACATATCATGTCAAGACTCTAGAAATTCAACACAAGAATAGAATCCTAGGAGCTGTTAGAGAAAAAAATCACCTATAAAAGAAAGCCCATTAGAGTCACAGCTGACTTCTCAGTACAAACCCTCAAGTAAGGAGAGCCTGCAGTGAAGTATTTCAAGTTCCAAAGGAAAACAACTTTCTAGACTGATGTACCCTGCAAAACTATCTTTCAAAATTGATGGAGAAATATGATACTTCCATGACAACACCTGAGGAAATATATGGCCACAAAACCAGCACTCCAAAATGTTCTGAAGGACATTCTAGAAAGAGATAATAAGGACTATAGCTCCATGAACCCCAACAGAAGGAATCCATCAGGGAAGGCAACAACTAGAGGGAGGGGGAAAAGGAGTGAGATAATAACAGGAAAATAACATGACAAGGATAAGTCAGTACTTAACAGTTATATCCATCAATGGTAATGGTCTTTTTTTAAAAAATAATTTTATTTAAATAGAAAAAACAAAACAAAACAAAACAAAACAGAATAAAGGGTAGCCACAATACAGTATTCCAAGGAAAAAAGGAAAAGAACAACAACAAAAAAACCTAAGAAATTATTGCTTGACAAATTACATACTGACTTCTTGGAAATAGTTGTTCAATTTACAAAGTTAAAACATGTAAAGTAGACATTCAAACAGTGAGACTGTTAA